>JARFIW010001685.1:0-226307 GCA_036346225.1 Platerodrilus igneus | reverse complement strand
ATCATTCCTTTTTTTTCACATATATAATAAATTTTTTGCTTATACATATACAGCTCCCTTACTTACCTGCCCTGGGGTATATAGATATATCCAAAGTAGTTGATGATTAAACACTTTACGATAGAGATGTTGCTTTATTTACGAAAACAGTATAGACTTCTCCAAATCAGATATAAGCTTGTTTATTAAAATAAACCAAATCATTAGAATAAAAACATAGTTAACTATTACAAATGATATGTTTTACTTGGCCAACGTTACTATAAGTTCCTGAAACTTACGACGCTTTTTAAACCAAAGGTTATTATACATAATTACTTACTACTCAATTATATATACAAATATGTATTCCAACTGGAGCAGTAATACTAATTACACTTGACAATATATATATATATATATATATATATATATATATATATATATATATATATATATATATATATATATAGTTGTGGATTCAAAGGGTTAAATTTGGGGTAAAAAATACAATTACAACCACTCTGTATAGAAAAAAAAACAAATTATTTACGCGCAAAATTTATTTAATTCATTTAGAGAGAACGGACAAGTATTGACGTATTCTTATAATTAATAATTTTAAACGAAACAATCGATATGAAACCCAACCAATTTATAATAACCGAAGTTTTAAATAACCCCAATCCCGTAAAATATACAAAAGTAGATAACAAAAAGCTATACCAAATTCAAATAACCAAAGATGACAACGAGGAACAAATAATTAAAATTCTAAAAGAATACAACCCCCAAGAAAAAACGATTTTATTTTTGTTTCAACACCGAACGTTTATACCAAAGATTTATAGAATTATACGTTAAATTATTCAATAGCTCTGACCCTGAACTTATCAGATGTACGAGAAAATTAATAACATTAGACGACTCTGACGAAATAAACGATGTAATTAGGAATCAACACGAAGGAAAAATCAACCATCGTGGAATTAACGAAACAATAAAGCAACTTGTAAGACGTTATTATTTTAAAGACATGAAGGAATTGACCACAGATTTCATTAACCAATGTGAATTATGTGACAAAGCGAAATACGATAGGAAACCCCCAAAGATACCCTTAATGTTAACCAAAACACCCGACAAACCATTTCAAAAACTACATGCCGATACTCTAGTAGTAGAAGCGCAAAACTATCTAACAATTGTAGACGCATTCACAAAAATAGGCCAAGCAATACCAATCACATCCAATAATAGCATTGACGTGACCCAAGGATTTTTACAGTATTTCACATTTTATGGAACACCGGAATCAATAACTTTAGACAATGGTAGCGAATTTAAGAATGAGACAATACAGAACACTTTAGAACTTCACAAAATAAAAAGTAATTTCATAACGGAAAACCACCCTGAATCAAACGGACTAATTGAACGACTACATTTAACCCTGTTAGAACAAATTCGATTATTAAGGATAAATTATAAAAAGGAACATATAACCAATTTAATGTCATACGCACTAATCGCCTATAATAATACAATTTATTCATCGACAAATTTTACACCCTTAAAATTAACCTTAGGACATTCAGATTCACGAAATCCCTACGACATACACTACAACAAGGAAGTATATCAACAATATGCGAAAGACCACAAAGAAAAACTAAAAATAACTTACGACAAGGTAAAAGATAAATTAGATAACGATAGTGAACGTATCACCACAACCCGAAACAAAAATACCGACGCAAATAAATTTTCAATAGGACAAACCGTGTATGAGAAGCAAGCGACACAAAACAGCACCCAGAAATTTAGGACCATTCAAAATTAAGAAAATATCAGATAAAAATATAGCAGTAGTAGACAACGGCAAAATAACAAAGTACATTCATTTAAAAAACCTAAGACACCCTGTAATTGCAGATGGAGAATCATCACCATTACCGTCAACCTCCGCCCAGGTAGAACGGACAATCCAATAATAATAAAAGATATAATAAAAAAACAACCCCAGTATACTACCAATAAACTAGGCAGTATACAAAATACAATATTTACTCAAATAATATCCACCCTTACTTTAATGCAACAAATTTTAGCAACATTAGAAAACGCAGTAACATTTGCAAAATTAAATACCCTACACTCTAGTATTATTGAACCAACCGATTTGTTAAAATAATTAATAAGAATTAGATCACTTATAATTAACAGTAAATTACCTTTTGATGTAACAGAATCAAACATTCTAATATTTGAAAAGATAGCTATAGTAAAAGGCTACATTAAGAATAACGAAATAATATTTTTAATAAAAATCCCGATAGTAGAAAGTAACAATTATAATTATTATCATTTATTTGCTTTTCAACAAAAGTTACTAGCACATACCAAATAATCATACTCAAAACCAAATTCCTATCCTAAATGAACTGAGAGATGGTTATACAAACGAAAAATATACTGAAGTAACACCAAATCAATACTTATGTCAATCAATGACGACAACAACCATAGCAACAAAGAAACTTGCAAACCTACCGGAACTACAGTTCAAGATAAAACAAGAAGAAGACGAAGAAATAGTCAAGAAACACATGAAGCTAGAGCATCTAGACTTAGACGACCTCAACCACGCCATGAAATTAGTGGAAAGTTACAAAGAACAATTAAGTGAACTCAAAACGCCAAAGTAACATTATGATAATATAAGCGTTTGGACAATTGTGTTAATCATTTTAATAATTTTTGTAATTATATATGTATTTTACAAAATGTACCTTAGATATATGAATGAAGGAAACAGTTCTAGATTTAAGGAAACAAAGAGAAATAAAGAAACGATAAGTATACCCTTAGAAACAATGAATTTTAAATGAAATTGAATAATAAATTTTATGTATTTAAAAATTAAGTAAAAACCTTAATTTTTCATTTATGGTGGGAGGAGATATGTATCCCCAATTATCTATATATATATATATATATATATATATATATATATATATTGAATATATTGAATCTAATAGGAATTAATAGAAATTGTTAAATAAAGTATAAGTTCATTGCAACAATGCAATACAAGGATAACCCAGAGAGGTTATCGACCGTTCATGAGAACGGACATGCAACTTTGCATCCGAAAGGGCAGTGATACTGCAGGTGGCAGGTCGCAGGCGGTTAATATACCGTAATTACTTAGAAATAAGATTGTTATAATGTAATAAAGTGTACAATTAGGAGAAAAGCAGACATGAGATCTGCAAGTTCCCACAGCCGTGTGAGGGGCAGGTTATTATAAAAAGCCCGGGAGCTCAAGGCCCGGCAGTCAGTCTTCGAACTCCATACTTCGTTGTTCAAGCTACTCACCTTATTACAATTAATTAAATGTTTTTGAATTAAAGTTATTTTACAAGTTATTCAAAATTCCATTGTAATTTCTGTTTTAAGTTAAAATAAAAATTGTTAAGTGTTTGGAATTGTTTTTAAAAACACCGCTCCAAAGGCCCGAACCTTAACTCACGTAAAAGCATAAGAAAACCCACTAGGGTAAGAAAATCAATAATTCCAAAGCAAAAGTTTTCGTAGTAACAAGCAAACGTCAGTTTTATCTGATACGACGAAATATAAAATCTAAGAATTGTTGTGCTAAACGGTCGATAATTAACAAACACTTGCGTTTTGTTAAAAGGTTACATTCGAAATTATGAGCATATTAAGGCAGGACTTTATAGAAAATATTTTCAACCGTCAGTTTGGTTTGAACAACAAGCTAACAAAGTTCTTAAAGAGCAAGGAAAATGCACGATCGGTTATATACTACAGATAGAGACAGAGATAAAAGCATTGATATTGAAAACGCACGTACTATATACACGTAGAGTAGAGATGAGCTGTCGGCAATATCAATTTTCTATAACTCAAGTGGGGTTTTGAACGCGAGAGCAGACATGCATCAGACAGAGATAAAGATAGTACAGGCGGGGTTTTATGACGACAGAGAATATTATCATTGGTTAAGAACTGACAGTTTTCCAAACGTAGACAAACGCGACAGGTTGGAACGCTTTTGGATACGTACGGCACGTAGACAGAGTAAATTTCAGGAATTTTCAAAACGGTTGTATCAAAATTTGTAGAATTTAAATTTGAAAATAAGCTTTTCACGGGAAGTGTGTTCGGGGGTAGAATTTTAAAACAATATAAATACGGAATGGAAATTATTAAGGCTCTCTTGTCTCTTGTTTTCTCTTCGCTTCTATACTACCTCACTACGATAAAGTACTGAATGTTGACCAACATTATAGTAGAACTTTTTTTTGTGAGTATTAGATGTCTTAATAGTACAGTATATATAGTGCTAGCACGTGTAACTTATTAGTAGTGGCCTCCTATTTATTAACGCCTACTACTATACTAAGCTAGAAAATCAATAAATGGAAGCATAATATATGTGGGGTAAGCATCACAAACAACAAAGATTGTATGCTGATATGGAATGGTGCTATGAAACGATATATTTATATATATATATATATATATATATATATATATTACCGTGGAACTCGGGTAAAATCCTCGCCAACAAAAATATTTTCGAAAATTTTATAAAATTTTCAAAACTCAAAAATTCAAAATTAAATAATACAAAAAAAATATTTCTTACCCGTTTTCCTCTCTTCCTCGGTTGAATGGCCTTCTTCAACTGCTTCCGGCTAGCTCATTTGGACCTCCTTTTGGATGTTTATATTCACTCTCATATTCTATCATTCACGCACACTTCCAATAAAACCAAAAATACAACAAACATACAATCTTATATTTATTATGATTTATAATGATACTTGTTGCCTTGCAACAGGGCACCTTTTAGTTTTAATGTAATTGTGTTTTATACATGTTTTAAGCTTTACCGTGTATATTCTACAGGTGACCAATTGCAACTTTTGTTTTTAGAAATATTGTTTTGGTGATTTGAATACGGATCAAGTTAAGTAAATCGGAAATAAGACTTGTTTAGAGGAGAGGTTTCGATAAATTTGTCATATCTTTCGAAACTTATAATTTTTAATCGATTTTTGACCTGAATGGTTTTGTTATCTTGGGATCTACTGAAGTTATTTGAAATATGTAAAAATTTACATACTTGGGTATTGTGTGTTAAATCGGTTATAGTGGTATTTATAGTCTTGTCGAATTAAAACTATCGCCTTTTTGGTTTTCAGCATATAACTTGTAAACCGCTACAGATATGGGAATTTTGTAAAGATATTTATTTTTTAATTGGAGGAAGGCGCATCCAATGCAGTAATTTTAAAATTCCAATCTAGTACTGTTTTTTGACTTTTTATTTATAACTTTAAAACGAGTCGAGCTAATTTATATATATATATATATATATTGTTGTGGATTTAGAGGGTAAATAGGTGTAGAGAATAAAATTTTGACAACCGTGTATATAGAAACAGGAGCGAATGAATTACGCGCCAAATTAATTAATTTATATAGTGAAAACGGACGGGTATTAAGGTATTTTTCTATATTTAAATTGGAATGTTAAAAGTACTTAAAGAAAAACAGCTTTAAAGTACATAAAAGCTCAAGGATACGCATAAGGAATTGTAATAATTTAATCAAATGCATGGAAGCAAAAAGGGAGCTTGCATGCATAAGAAAATCAATAATTTCAAACGTAAATGTATTCAATTTTAAAAGCCAACGTTCGTTATACAATACTAAGAAGGGAAGAAACCGAGAATTGTTATTCTAAACGGTCGGTTGTTTTAAAAAACACCTGCTCATTAAACGTCACGTTCAGAGAACTTAAATAAACGTTAAGAGAAAATTCCATAGAAATTGTATGCAACGGTCAATTTGTATAAACTGCTTTAAGTATCAAATGCCTTAAGGAGTGAGTGGAATAAACGATCGATAATATAAAACAGACAGAGAAACGTATAAATAAAGCGTTGGATAGAAGTCACGTAAGGTACACACAGGTAAAAGTGAAGGACGACTACAATATTGATTTTCTGTAACTTAAGAGGGGTTTTAAAGGAGACAACAAATATGTGTAGAACGGAGATGTATAGCTGAGAGGTGGCGCGTCTGAACGGGGAAAAATTCTATCATTGGTTGATGGCCAGCAGTTTTCAAGAAGTGCGCGAGTTATGTAATCCCCAATTGATATATATGTAAAGAAATAGGAAGTTATTAGAAATATAAGAAATGCGCTATGTGATGTGTAACATTGTAAATGAAGGACAATTCATACAGTTTATTAACGTTCATGGGAACGAAAACGCTACTTTGTAGCACAGACGATAAGTGACACTGCAGATGTCAGGTCACAGGCGGTCGCAGAAGGTCACGCACCAAGATTACTTAAAATTAAGATCGCAACAATGTATTTATGAATAGAGTCAAGTGCAAGCAGACATTAGGTCTGCAAGTTCCCACAGCCATGTGAGGGGGTAGGGATATTATAAAAGGCCCGGGAGCCCCAGTCGACGACAGTCAATCCATCGTTCAGCTTTAACATTGCAGTTCGTTAGATTACTCATTTTTGTACAATTAATTAATGTATTTCAACTTAGAATAATTCAGTTCAAGTTTGTCAAAATTCCAATTAATTTCTGTATAATTAAAAATAAATTTGTTAGGGAGTTGGAAATGGTTTTTTAAAAAGACCGCTACCAGCCACGAACCATAACTGGCGCAGTCGTAACGGATGTCAAAAGGCACTAGGAAATCCAAAATCGAGGAACTGTGGTGGTCTGGAATTTTAGTTCTGAATTTGGCAGAACCAATACAGAAGTGGGAGGCGAAACAAGAATCGTTCAAACCCAGCAAACAAACAGAAGTTGAAGGCGAAACAAAAATCGTTCAAATTCAACAAATCCAAAAACCGAAGAAGAGAAAGAATCTATGAAATCAACAAAGCAACTAGTGTAAGTTTATTTCCTTTAAACCAATTGAATTTAATTTTATTTAACAAACATATTTGATATTTGCTAGTTTATGATTTATATGTATATTGACTATTGTTACCATTATTTTAAGCAATTTTATGAAAATAATCTACTTAGCCATTGCAAGAGATTATCTTCAAGCTGTTTTTGAAAATTTATTATTCTTTGTATAAAAGAGACATATAGGAACTTGAGAAAATTAAAAAGTCGCAATTTTAAGCGCACTTGAGACTATATTTACGATTTTACCTGGCACAAAAAAATTCTAGAAACAAAACAAATTTCAAATTCAATAACGCAACCACCCAGACGCAAAACTCGTCGTATTCCGTAAAGTAATAAACAATTTGCAAATCTATTATTAACCCTACATCTTTATTACAAGAATTAACAAAGCCCGAATTCAAACGCAAAACCAACATTCATCTCATTATTAAAAGTGAATAAAATCATTTACCTTGAAACGCAACAAATATATTTAATTATAATTACTGAACAAAAGCTATTCAAAACGCATCGCGAAACCTAAATATAACCATACGAAATCCTTCAGAATAAAAGCTTCAAGCATTATGAATTAAATAAAATTACGACCGGAAACTTTATAAAATATCATCTTAAATTATAAAACCAACTCAGGAAAACTGTAAATAATTAATACTAAAAAGCGCATATTGCAACCTCATTCAGACTTGACAATTATAATACTTCAGTAAATTAACAACGCAAAAATTTCATTGTTCCAAACGCGACATTGTATAATTGAGTGTTTCAGAACAAAATCATTAACTATAGAAAAGACGCAATCTATTCAAATAAAAGCCTTCAGAAAGATCAAATAAAGTACAAATCGTATTAAATCACAAGATTTACTGAATAACACCACAGTACATTTAAAAATAACTTTGCGACAGAGACAGACGCAACTAATTAACTGGCAACATCCTACAGTAGATTACAACATTGTAATAAACGAGAAGCATCGCAGACACATTACAAATTACATAAACCCACGGGAACAGATAATTGTTACAGACATAATTAAAATCAGCGGAGTTAAAATTAGAAAAGCATTAACTAACGTAAAACAAGCAAATAAGATAAATTACCATCAAAAATCACTCAATCGTATTGAAACTTTAGAAATCAAATCTACAATAAAACTAACATCGGCAAATTAAAAATAAACGTAACCAAACCAATAAAAAGTGTAAAACCCATAAAATAATCTCAACACCCTGCAATTAAGTATAAAATAAGCAACCTATTTCTTTAAATAATCTGAAACAACCCAAGCTAAAATCTAAATCTAAACGAAAAATTAGTAAATCCAAGCAAGGAATAACGATACGAACTACGAAATAAATCTAAATTTTTATATAGTCGGAAAGTAGTCAAAGTTAAATTAAAAAAATTAATTAACAGAACAATCCCCCCGCCAAAATGAGTGGAGAAATGAAGATCTATTGGGAAATGATCACCAATTTTAATGGAAACCAATGTTTACTAAACAATTTCATTTCAGCCTGTGAAATATTCTTAAAAGCATTCTATAAGCCTGGTGACAACGAAAGCAACGTTTTACTCATACGTCTTATAATTAGTAAACTAACCGGAAGGGCACTAACATTAATTGCGAGTCGAGATGATCTAGACCAGTGGAACGAATTCACACAAGTATTAATAGCATATTTCGGAGATTAGAGAAATATAAAATGCCTAGTACGCGATTTAATAAACCTTAGAATGGAAAACAACCAATCCCCATATCAATTTGGAATGAAATGCCAAGATGTAAAAAGCTTAATCTTGACAAAACTAAAAATTGAAGAATCCGACCTAAATGTCAGACTTCTAAAAACAAAAATGTACGACGAAATGGTATTAGACACATATCTAAATGCACTACCCGAACGACTTTCAGACAAAATCAGATTTCAACATCCCCAAGACTTAGAAGAAGCTATGAACATGATAATCGAAGAAGAAAACGTAAGGTACTACAGAAACAGACTATACAACCCCAACGCGAATAAAAACTACACACCAATAAAACCATACAACCCGCGAGACAAACAAAATTCACAACAAAAATTTACTCCGTTCAATGCACAAACAAACCAAACGCGAACCAATAATCCACATTTTAATATCTCAAACTTTAATAACTAATATAAGTAATTCTAAAAACCAACATTCAACCCAAACTTTTCAAAACCCGCATTTCAACCAAGATTCAACCAAAATGTAAATCAACAAAGATCAACATTTAACGCGAATTCTATTAGAAACTCACCCATGACAAATAATAATAATCCCAATAACAATTACAAACCCACATCAATGGATACCTCATCTGGTAACACCAGACCAAACACAAAAATAACACACATTGGACCAAACCTTAATCAAAAACGCACTTTTACCTCAGAAGAGCTATTTCACCAAGAAATAGAGGAATATGAAAATGACCAGAATAATTGCAATCGACCAAGTACAAACAACGAACAAAACCAGTTCAACAATTATGAACACGAAGAATCATACGAAACTTATGAAGAAGACGACGAAGAAAACGCGTGCTCAAATTTTCAGATAGACCGATTTATAAACAACCAAACGTAATAAACTTAAATAATATGAATCACATTGTACTACCCTATATAAAAATACCCACACAGAATTTAAACTACTAATCGATACCAGATCTTCAAAAACATTAATTAGCCCGCGAACTGTAAAGAAATATTACTTAAACTATGTAGAACGAGAACCGTTTAAAATTAAAACAGCCCATCAAACGACCCTACACCAATTCGTAACAAACATACCCTTACCCAAAACATTTAACGTAAAAATGAAGCATAAATTCTGCATATTTCAATTCAATGACAAATATGACGGACTATTAAGAATAGACCTTCTAAAAAAATTAGGAGCCAACATCGACATAAAAAACCGTTTACTAAGAACAAAATATGGACGAATCCCCATAAATTTCAAAACACCCAAGTTGAAAAAAAGTACACAATAGAACCCCGGACAGAAAAAAAGATAAAAATTCCAGTAAATTCGAATAATAAATTAGGAATAATAAATCACATAACTTTTCAACAAGGAGTAGAAACCCCAACCGTGTTATATATTTTTTATTTTACCTATCGAGAATTCTTATGTAACTGTATCAAGCCCAGGGTAAGGTTTGGATGGAAATTGGCTTATAGTAAAAGAACACTCTTAAGACTTTTAGTTAACTGAGTTTTTGACCGACGGTCGCTTGAGATTGGGTCAGTGGGTATATTTGGGTTGAAAAAAACAAGATAATGGACGCCACCTAAATTTTTTATAAAGCAACTGACTAAATGAATTTGCTTAAAGGAAAATTTGGAAACCTAAGTAATCGCTAACCATTTTAAATACAAAGTTTGATTGTCACAAATATCATATTTACATCTGATCGTCTTTTTCAAAGATCTAACGATGAGTAGGGCGACTCTGAAACATAATTTCTACCAACATAGACACCCTATATATTTTACGGACCAGTATGAACATGTAATCTTTGAATTAAGTTCAATTTGTTTCCACTATATCGTGGTACACTTTCGGGTAAGTTTACCTTGTAAATACCAAACAAAATTTGGAAAATTTAATGTTTATTAAGAAAAGAACTGAAGTCAAAAATAACTCTATATTCACTTTTAAGACAAGTAAATAAGATTATAAGTTATAAGTGTACTTAATAAAATTTAATTCTTATATATGTAATTTTTAGATCAGATATATAATTATAGACATTATTTTTCATATTAAATAGTCAATGTAGCGCTACTACAACCTCACAATATTTTAGAAAATTTACTTAACTTTTGTCAAAAATAATAAGTTGATAAAATACTCTAAGTTCATATTTCATCATACAGGACTTACGTCCTATAAATTAACATGTTGGTATTTCAATTTGTGATAAACAAGATAACTATGACGATTGCTCGTCTACATCTGTACAACCGGTGAGATATAATGTCTTAGGTTGAACACACTATTAATCACAAAAAAATCGTCATACTCATTGTACTTTATACTTTATCAAAATGAGCTTTTGGTAAATTAATTAACAAAATTATTCATACGAGTTATAATAAATTGCATTCTTACCGATAGTAGCGACGACCTCTAACCTTCAAATGACATGTGCTTGAACTGAACACGCTAGGTACAGCTGTGCATAATGAAGTCGGCCATGTTGAACAAAATTGCTTGCTCATTTACATTCTAAACGAGTTCCATAAAATTTAATTGAACCAAACTAAATAATATATCTTCCTATGAACTAAGCCTGCATCGAAATTATGTGGAATTACATCAATATCATAACGGAATTATCGAAGTTATCGAAGTTGCACTGTAATAAAATAAATATTTTTAATATGCTTACACATTTAAACAAACCGTTCGCCAAGAAGAGTTGTACACTACACTTTTACTTAAATTTTCACGAAAAATCTATTACGGCGCCTTTGCCAGGTAAACTTGATTTTCCTGAACATCTTGAGTGTTTTTCAACACCAAGCGACCTTCCAGTTTAACTAAAAAACAAAAAGTGACAATCGATCGCTAATCGTCGGGACAACTTGAAAATCTTAGTTAGTTCAAGATGCAGGAACACGCTAATAGTTTGTATAAATTTTATCACAAAGGGCGATGTAGTATGTAGTAGATTGTAATTGTTATTCTAATTCAATTTAAAGTGTGTTTTGAAGTTTATCGGTTATTAAATATGCAATAACGAATGAATCAATTATATAAATGTTGTTAAATAAAGACTAAAATAATAGATGCACCGCGGTAAAGTCAATGAATAAATTACAGGAAAATTTATATGTTACAACCGCATTAGTACAAATCAAATATAATTATGCCACAACAACGATTTTAAATTCAAATGACTACCCCGTAGAGCTATCCTTAACAAACCCAATTAACGTAGAAGAATTAAATTTTAACGAGATGGAAATAGATGAAAATTTAAATAAAAATTATAACCCTGTAGAAAACGACGAATTGTTAAGAGAAAATTTAAATAATATCCGATTTAACACCGACATCAATCACGAGGAACAAAGAGCCATCAAAAATTTATGTTTCGAATACCGTGACATATTCCATTGCGAAGGAATACCCCTAACCTTTACAAATACAGTCAAGCACAACATTGAACTAACAGACAACAAACCCATATTCACAAAAGCATACAGATTACCCCAAGCAAGTCAGGCAGAAGCTGACAGACAAGTAGCCTATCTATTAGATCAAGATATCATACAACACTCCAATTCACCATGGAGCAGCCCCATATTAATAGTACCAAAAAAACTGGACGCATCAGGAAAACGAAAATACAGAATGGTAATAGATTACAAAAAATGAAATGAAAAAACGCTAGACGATAAATACCCGCTACCAAATATAACTGAAATTTTAGACAAATTAGGCAAGTGCCAATATTTTTCAACACTAGATTTAGCATCAGGATACCATCAAGTAGAAATGGAAGAAAAGGATACATAAAAAACAGCCTTTAACATCCCTAGAGGACATCACGAATATAAAAGGATGCCATTTGGACTAAAGAACGCACCCGCAACTTTTCAACGAGTAATGGATAATATACTAGGAGGGATTCACAACGAAAAATGCCTTGTGTACCTAGACGATATCATAGTGTATTCAACATCATTAGTGGAGCATATAGAAAGAAAGACTAAAAGAAGTATTCGAAAGATTAAGAACAGCACAATTTAAAGAACAACTGGATAAGAGCGAATTTCTACAAAAAGAAATAGCATTTTTAGGTCAAATAATAACACCCCAAAGAGTGATGCCAAACTCCGACAAAACAAACGCTGTATTAAATTACTCCACACCGAAAACGAATAAAGAAATAAAAGAATTTTTAGGACTTAGTGGTTATTACCGCAAATTTATTAAAGGTTATGCTCAGATAACCAAGCCCCTGACCAATTGTTTAAAGAAGGGAAACAAAATTGTACATACCCCAGAATTCATTAAAGCTGTAGGTAAAATCAAAAGTATATTAACAAATCACCCCGTATTAGAATACCCCGATTTTTAGAAACCATTCATACTAACAACAGACGCATCAAATGTAGCAATAGGCGCAGTATTGAGCCAAGGAACAGTAGGCAACGATAAACCCATCAGTTACGCATCCAGAACTCTCAACGAAACCGAACAAAGATATAGGACAATAGAGAAAGAATTGTTAGTCATAATTTGAGCAACAAAGTATTTTAGACCATACCTATACGGACGGAAATTTTATATACACCAATCATAGACCATTAGTATGGCTATTCAAACTCAAGGAACCCAATTCAAAATTACAACGATGAGAATCCGATTAGATGAATATAACTACGAAATCATATACAAAAAGGGAATTTACAATAATAACGCAGACGCTTTAAGTAGAATACAGCTTAACGCACTATAAACAGAATCAGTGGTAGGAAACGTAGACGAAACAGAAATTAGAGAAACTCCAGACGAAATGGACACCATACATTCAACACAAAATGACGAACCAAAAACGGCGATTAAAATTTTAAATAGACATGAAGCCCAATCAGTTTATAACCACCGAAGTTTTAAACAACCCCAATACTGTAAAATACACGAAAGTAGATGACAAAAAGATATGTCAAATTCAGATAACTAAAGACGACAATGAAGAATAAATAATTAAAATTCTAAAGGAATACACCCCCGAGAAAAAACGATTTTACTTTTACTTTAACACTGAAAACTTTTATAAATCATTTTCGGAAATATATGTTAAATTATTCGACAATTCTGGCCCTGAACTTATAAGATGCACAAGAAAGCCAATAACATTAGACGACCCTGACGAAATAAATGATCAGAAACCAACACGAAGGAAAGACCAACCATCGTGGAATTAATGGAACCCTAAAACAAATTATGAGACGATATTATTTCAAGGACATGAAAGAATTAACTACAGACTTTATCAACCAATGTGAACTATGTGACAAAGCAAAATATGACAGGAAACCCTCAAAGATACTCTTAATGTTGACTAAAACACCAGGCAAACCCTTTTAAAAATTAAATGCCAATACTCTAGTAGTAGAAGCACAAAGTTACTTAACAATCGTGGACGCATTTACAAAATAGGCCAAGCAATACTAATCACCTCTAAAAATAGTATGTATAGATGTAATTTTTACATTACTTTACATTTTATGGAACGCCTGAAACTATAACGTTAGATAACGGCAGCGAGTTTGAGAATGAAACACTACAAAACACTTTGGAATTACACAAGATAAAAATTCATTTTATAACTGAAAACCACCCTGAATCCAACGGACTAATCGAGAGACTACATTCAACCCTACTAGAACAGATCAGATTATTAAGAATAAATTACAAGAAGGAAGCATTAATTGCCTATAATAACACAATTCATTCATCAACCAATTTTACACCATTAGAATTAACTCTAGGACTTTCAGATTCACGCAGACCCTTATGATATACATTATAACAAGGACATCTATCAGCAATACGCCAAGGATCACAAAGAAAAACTAAAAATAACTTACGACAAAGTAAAGGATAAGTTAGATAACGACAAAGAACGCATTACCGCGACCCGTAAAAACACAGACGTAAATAAATTTTCAATAGGACAAACCGTATACGAGAAAAATTTCCAAAGCAAAAGACACAAAACGGCACCTACAAATTTAGGCCCCTTTAAAATTAAAAGAATATCCGACAAAGACGTAGCCGTAGTAGACAACGGCAAGATAACAAAATATATTCACCCCAAAAATTTAAGACACCCTGTACTTTCAGATGGACAATCATCACCCTTACCGTCAACCTCCACCCAGGTAGAACGAACACCGAAATCATAATTGAAGACATAGACTATTGAACCTTTGCACAAAAATTCGATTTAACAGAACTAAAACAAGAATTTCAAACAATCAAAAATAACTATTACCGATTAAAACATTCGATGGACACAACAAAATTCGGAAAAGAATACGCAATAAAAATGATGAACTATGACAGCAGAATACAAAAGATTTTGAGAAACATAGAAGACAAATTTAATCGACTAATACCCACAGAACAAACGGCGAGACGAAAAAGAGGACTAATCAACGGATTAGGAAACATAATAAAAGCAATAACAGGTAATTTGGATAATCAAGACGCAGAACGTTATGACAACGCAATACAACAATTAATCGAAAACCAGAACAACATCAAAACCATAATTAGTAACCAAATATCGTTAAGTCAATCAACGATCATGAAATTCAACGAAACATTAAGAAAATTAGTGAGAAACCAAGATAGTATAACCAATCGAATACAAACCCTAGAAAATAACATGCAAACCACCATGTTAGGCATGCGAAATTTAATCAGATTTATCACGATATACAACCAGATAACATCAACCCTTACTTTAATTCAACAAATTTTAGCAACGTTAGAAAACGCAGTAACATTCGCAAAATTAAATACACTACATTCCAGTATCATAGAACCAATTGATTTATTGAAAGAATTATTAAGAATTAAATCTTTTATAACCAACAGTAGATTACCTTTTGATGTAGTAGAACAAAACATTTTAATATTTGAAAAAATAGCTATAGTTAAAGGCTATGTAAAAAATAACGATATAACATTTTTAATAGAAATTCCAATAGTAGAGATTAACAATTACAATTATTATCACTTATTTGCTTTTTCAATGAAAATGACTAGTACATACCAAGTTATTATACCCAAAACCAAATTCCTATCCTTAAATGAACTAAGATATGGTTATACGAACGAAAAATGTGATGAAGTCACACCAAATCAATATTTATGCCAATCATTGACAACGACAACAATTTAAGAAGAGTCCTTGCGAAGTACAACTACTAAAACTTTCCAATCATTACGAAAACTGTGAAGCCAAACCTGTACAAATCACCAATATGAAAATCCAGAAAGTAACGGAAAATAAATGGATAGCCATTTTTCCGATAGAAATAATCGCAACAATATACTGCAATCAAGACGAAAGCAACTTAGCATTAACCAGAAGCAAATTAATCACCCTTAAGGAATATTGTTATTTAAAATTAAAAAATGAAATAATTAGAGTTTACCAAGATCCCGTACAAACCAAGAAATTAGCAAATCTACCCGAATTACAAATCAAGATAATTCAAGACGAAGACGAAGAAATACTTCAAAAACTTATGCAACTTGAACACCTGGAGTTAGACAACCTTAACCACGCCATGAAACTCATGGAAGACTATAAAGAACACCCAAACGAACTTAAAACGCCTAAAGTGCACTACGATAATATTAGTGTATGGACAATTGTATTAATAATTTTGACTATTTTATTGATCATTTATGTAATTTACAAAATGTATATTTGGTATACAAATAAAGGAAACAGTTTTAGAATTGAGGCAACCAACGAAACAAATGTACCATTAGAAAGTATGAATTTTAAGAAATAAAGTTAAATTAATTTTAAATTAAAAATCAAGAAAGGTAAAAACCCTTAATTTTTAATGTACGTCGGGAGGAGTTGTGTAATCCCCCAATTGATATATATGTAAAGAAATAGGAAATTATTAGAAATATAAGAAATGCGCTAAGTGATGTGCAACATTGTAAATGAAGGACAATTAATACAGTTGATTAACGTTCATGGGAACGGAAACGCTACTTTGTAGCACAGACGATAAGTGACACTGCAGATGTCAGGTCACAGGCGGTCGCAGAAGGTCACATACCAAGATTACTTAGAATTAAAATCGCAACAATGTATTTATGAATAGAGTCAAGTGTAAGCAGACATTAGGTCTGCAAGTTCCCACAGCCATGTGAGGGGGTAGGAATATTATAAAAGGCCGGGGAGCCCCAGTCGACGACAATCAATCCATTGTTCAGCTTTAACATTGCAGTTCGTTAGGTTACTCATTTTTGTACAATTAATTAATGTATTTCGACTTAGAATAATTCAGTTCAATTTTGTCAAAATTTTAATTAATTTCTGTATAACTAAAAAATAAATTTGTTAAGAAGTTGAAAATGGTTTATTAAAAAGGACCGCTCCCAGCCACAAACCTAAACTCGTGTTCGTTACGGTGGTAAACAAAATTCTATGAAAAGCACAACGAAAGTGGGATTTTTGGAGAAGTCAGTGTTGGTTACGTTAAAAATTTTAGGAAGCAGCTTCGAAAATAAGCTTTTCAAGTGAAACAGGTTTTACGGAGGGGGGGTTTTAAATGATATAAATAAACGAACAAAGATATTAAAGCTCTCTTTCTTTTACATTTAGATCTGAATATGGGGTTAGATCTACAACATAATAGTAGTAAATGCTCTTACCGTTGTCAATTATTGTGTGTTCAGTAAAGTTGCATTAACATCCTGTTTAAAAATGATGGAAGCTGTAGTAGCGTACTGCGTGTTATAAAAGTGATATTGCAAGAGTTAGTGCTTGTTTAGATAAAAGGTGCCGCTACTACAACAAAGCTATTAAATAAAGGGATGATATTTGGGGTAAGCGAAGCTGAAAGTATAATTTGTATGCATGAAATATTTGGTATAGAATGATACTTTTGAGAAGAAGTCAATATTTGGGGAGAAGAATAGTAGTGGTAGCGGAGATTTGCATGGTGAGGATCTGTGAATCCATGCATCAGCGTAGTAGATGGACACAACGACGAGGGTTTCTGGTAACCATCTTCAGCGGTGACGAGGAACGAAGGTGACTTCAGGTAACGAACTTTAGATTTTTGTTTTGTATAAACATTTATGTTGATAATTTTGGTGTTTGTGTGTTTGACTTATTGGTGGCGTATTTTATAGATTTAAAACTTGTTTAAAAAGGTACTTGTGCTGGACAATTTAATTTGATTATTAAAAAAGGGTTTATTAATGATATAAAGGTTTATTCATGCTATAAATTGTTGTTGTAAGGAGTAAACGGGTCTTTAAATTTGTTTTTCAATCAAATGCAAGGTTATAAAGCATGTACAAAAACTGATTTTTAATGAGCTCACAATAGACCAGAATAGAGTCAAACTAAGGTTGCATGTGGAGCCCATCTACTCATATCATGTAGAATTTGTTAAAATATATTAAAAACAAAGGACTTTAAAGCAGTTAATAATTGAGCTAGTAAAAATTTTACCAAAACGTTTGTAACCAAGTGTAAATATTTTGTCTGTTAATATGTGTAAATAAAAGGTTATATGGTTGTTGTATTATTTTGGTAATTTCATTTGACGATGTGTGTGTGTGAGAGAGGTATGTACTTAAAATGATAGGTATTCAGGAAGAAGCCGATTGCTGAGCTAGCCAGGGTGAGCAGAGAAATACGAAGGCGTCCAAAACAAAGGGAAACAAGAATTTTTTTAATTTTTGTTTGAAAATTTTATGTTGGCACAACTCGTGGGGCTCGAATGGTTTAGGAAAAAGCGACATATATTTATATATAATTGAGTAGTAAGTAATTATGTATAATAACCTTTGGTTTAGAAAGCGTCGTAAGTTTCATGAACTTATAGTAACATTGGCCAAGCAAAACATATCATTTGTAATAGCTAACTATGTTCTTATTCTAATGATTTGGTTTATTTTAATAAACAAGCTTATATCTGATTTGGAGAAGTCTATACTGTTTTCGTAAATAAAGCAACATCTCTATCGTAAAGTGATTTATCATCAACTACTTTGGAAATATCTATATACCCCAGGTCAGGTAAGTAAGGGATCTGTATATGTATAAGCAAAAAATTTATTATATAATGTGAAAAAAAATAAATGTTTATTAGGCTTCTTTTTATGCAACTGTGCGGGTTTGATGGCTTGAGGATAAACTGATCTAGTTGGGTTACTTTCTACGAAGTCAGACAACGAGTTGGTGGCTTAGTACGATGACTCTGCGGTCAGACAGGCCTAACCCCTCCTGATGGGAGTCGGAGTTACACCATTTGATATCGATTTGGTCCTCGCCGTTGTCTTATTTGCACTATTTCGCGATTTAACCAATCATAGTGTTACTGTAATGATAAAACTTAGTCACAACGTCTGTTTAAATTCTGATGATTATATTATTTACCAAGAGGCTGGTTGAGTCCAGTTTTTATGATATTGTAATAATATTAAGCTATTCTCTGATTTGCGTTGTCAGATTAATATCTGACTGCAGGCGCTCTAATGGCAAAGTTCCCCAGACGCCAGATACCCTGTAGAGGTCTACAAATCGGAATTAGATTAATATTAAACAAAAAGTGTTCGCAAGGCTATCGAATTATGTTTTGTTAATATTACACAATTGCACATCCGCTAGATGTATTCCGCCTTCACATCATTGTGATCTATATTTTACTTTGTTTTGTTTTTAGTAATTATTAAATTTAAATCAGATATTCTAGACATTTCGGTGTATGTATGCAAAAAACTGCAAGAGATCAAGTTAGTTAATCTATATATGTGACTGCAAGAAAACAGGTTTGAAGTCCAAATTGATTATTCTCTGATTTTATTTGGTAAACATTCTAGAAGTCACTGTAGAAGTGACGACCGGTCCACAGTTCGAGTTTATAATTATGTTATCTCTGGACCCCTCCTCCCACCCTCCGCTTGTCTGTGAGTATATAAACCGCTGCCTGCCGAAAGATTGTTAGTTCTTATCTAGTTTTGATCGAGCAAATCTATCTTTAAAACGTATACAATCGAGTCTAGAAGTTTGTATAATCATACCTATTAACATTCCAGTTCTTGTTATAGGTGCGTAGCTTTTAATAATTCATATTTTAAAAACTTTTAGAAAAGATTTTAATCAATAAAATTTTTGGGGTGGGGCAAATAGTTTAAAAACGGAAGCGTGTGCTAACATCAGTCATTCTGTTACAGAAAGTGGAATGAGCAACATGTCTCTCTTTGGTGATTTAGTGCAGTATATAGCTGCTCTGCTTAGATTAGTGCTTCACTAGTACTTCACATGATGATGTCATAATTATGAATGGTCTTCGTAAATGCCGAACGGGAATTCGTCGTATAAACAAACACTGCGATTGGAAATTCAAAATCCGTTTGTGAGAAGCAAAAGCTATTGGCTTCGTTGACGAACATTAAATCTATGCGTTCGCAATTCAAAGTAGCCTAGAAAAAAGGGACAGGACTTAAAACTAAAAAAACTGCTAAAAGTAGAGTACATTGCAAAGATTCCATCTTGGTCTTTAAAGGACGTATTAGGACTGGATTAATAAGCAATCTAAAGCATAAGGATATGGGAAAATTTCTAGTAGATTGTGAAAGTCTTTTCAAAAGAAGAATCCAGAATACATTGAAAATGGATGAAGTCATAAAAGTTAACACAACATTCTGTGGGGAGTTTGAAATCGCAACTGGTGCCAAGCTTATGCATGAATATAAATATTTCACTACATCTAATGCGGTCATCTTCTAGACAAATGGTTAATGGAAAAAGTTATTGAGCCATTAGTGACACAGTTGGAAGAGTTCCAAGAACAAGACAGCGGCTGGTGTTTGAAAAATATAATTAATTTGGGGATTAACATCAACAAAAGTAGTGGGGTAAGGCCGGTCCTAATTCAAAACGTGTTCAGACGTATTTTACATATGTAAAATACACTTGTACTATTTTGAATTAGGACCGGCCTTAAATACTTTCAATGTAAAATAGTTGTAAAACATTTCAATGTAAAATAGTTGTGAAAACATGAATTCTTATATACTTTCAATGTAAAATACTTGTGGGCACGTTTTGAATTAGGACCGGCTTTATATTACTTTCAATGGAACATACTTCAAAACACACGTATGTTGAAAAATGTAAGTGCAGAGAAAAATGTGTGTAGCTGTTTTGAATTCGGTTTTCTAGCGATAAATTATAAAGTATGCTAGATGCAAAATATCGCATTCAAGTCAATTGTGTTTAATTAAAGTGGATTAGGATTTATGTTTTTTATTTATGTTTAGAGGCTGCAAATACACATGGGCCAGTTTCAATTCAAAATGTGTTCACTCTTGTAATAGGTTGAAAAGTGGGTTGGCAAAGTACGCAGATGGTGGTAATCTGCTATATAAGGAGATTGCTCCTAATATTAATTTAATTAGTCGAAGTTTACTGCATATATTTACATACCTACATATACAAACATGTATATAATTGATATTCAGGGATTTAAATACAAGAAAAACGAGTTTGTGTGCAAAAAAATTGCGGTTTTGGACTTGTTGTTAGGTGATGTTTGGCATCAAATTTTTAAACTGCCAAGACAGTCTAGTTGTTTGAGCCAAGATCATATAAAACATAACGACTGGGTGACAAGGAATATTCATGGTCTTTCTTGGGATGAATCTTCAACGGCTGGAATGGTGTCATCATATATAGCGCTTTATTTGAAGCAAATTATCCGGCCCGGTGAAGAAGCATTTGTGAAGGGTCTAGAAAAGAAGAAATTGATTGAAACCTATCTAATGCAAAACGTTGTAATGATATGCTTGCACTAGGTTGTCCTAAGCTATAGGAGTTACAAATCAACAATCGTTTAACATATAATATCCATTGTTGTAGACATATCAATAATAATCTGCAATGTGCAAAACAAAATACCTTTTTATTAAAAGAGTGGTTTGATAATAATCAAAAACAAAGCAATGTGCAAAACAAAATACCTTTTTTTTATTAAAAGAATAGTTGGATAATAATAAAAAACAATAGAAAGATTTTGTCTGTATTATTTATTTTAATATAATTTTACAATGTTAGCCTTATTAACTATTATTATAACAACTTCTAGCAAACATTATTTTTGTCGATCCAGCTATTGTGTACGTTAGAGAAGCCTAGCCATTTTACAAAGACTTTATTTCCACTCTTTCTTAGGACTTTTTCTACCAGGTAAATTCCTAGATGTTTAAAATTTTGCAACTCCATTTCATAAAATGCACCTTTGATTTCTTTCTCGTCTTGATCTTCTAATATATATGTTGTCGGATTGGTTACGTTTACCTTTCTAATCTTAAAAATTTCATTTGACCAGTTTGGCGTGTAACCTTTCGTAAATGCTTCCCTGTGTTTACTAATCCTCACACTGTCTTTAATTAAATATTATGGTATTTTGGTTGCAAGTTTGATGTGGGTAAATGATGATTTAAGAATAGTTTTTTCATTTGATTTATCAACTTTTACAGGTTTGACTCCGATAGTATTGTGAACTGTATTGTTGTATTGTTTCACAATATCGCTTAAATTTTTTATTCAATTGTAAGAACCGTTCAGATTAAACAAGCGCCACATTTTTCACTTTAAAGTTCTAATTACACGTTCAACAATGCATGCTTTCTTTGTAGAAAAAACACTATAATGGTTTATGTCATATGTTTGCATTAAGGATTGAAAGTGTTTATTATAATATTCTTTACCAAAATCAGACTGCAAATTTCTTGGTGGATTTTTAAATTTATTTAAAATTGTTTTCATTGCAGCAGTAACATCAATACCAGTTTTACTTTTAAGTGGTACAGCCCATACGTATTTGGAGAAACAATCAATAACTACTAAAATGTATTTAAATCCTTTGTTTGTTTGCGAATATGGTAGCATTTCAATCAAATCGGTCTGAAGAAGGTCATTTAAACCTTTTACTATCACTTTGCGTCTTTTGAAATTTATTCTTGCTGGTTTATGAAGTTCATTTACTATATCCTCTTTCACTTTTGATTGAGCAACTATCATAATACTTTTTCTAATCAGGATTTATTAAATACAATTAATAAATACTTCTATGTTTGAATGTCGTGGGCTCCACTTGCTTTGAAAGGAACTTTTAATATAAAATCAAGAAACATTGTGGTATTGTTTATGATAGCACCGCTGTCACGAAAGCTGATTACATCCATACGTTTAAGCAAAAATCCTTGTAACTGTGCAATTACATAACTTTTTTCGTTTATAAGAATTTCAATGTCTTGCGGGTATCCTTTAATATTCTCAATAACTGCTTCCTCATAATGAAATTCATAATTATGTTTAATGTTGAAAATAAGGAATGTCTTGTCACCGTCGAGGAATGTACTAGAGTAAAACGTTGCTACTGCCGTGTAATGTAGAATATGTAACTTATACTCAATCAAGGTTTCAAAACCTTTACTTTTGTTTTCATATACTTGTTCACTTATATCTATTTTACGGTTATGTAAGTGCCTTCCAAATTTGTCAATTGTCATATCATCTAATCACTTTCGCCTCACGCAATTCTTCAATGATCGAATTTATTTCGTTGCCGTGACCTGTGTGTCCAGCAGTCTGAGATGAAACTAAAAGTCGTAATCTATCAACAAGTTCATTGGGATCATTCCAATATAAATAATCTATAGCGTTATTTGATACTTCCATTGTCATACCGTCTCCAAGATGCTTTCTATAGGGTAATGTTCTAGGTCTACGGGGTGTTTGGGGAAGTATGTTTAATGTAGATATTATATTTTTGTATTTATATGAATTATTACCCTGAATTTGTTTTGTTTCAGAATAATATCTTCTATTAGCATTTGTTCTTTTCACAATATCAAGGTACGACTTTAGATCTTGCGGACTGTACCCGACAGGATATTTTTTAAACAGTAGAGTGGTATAATCCAGGAGTACCTTTATATTTCAAATCATTTATTTGAACATTTTCATCATCCAACACGAAATTCGAATTGCCTATCATAAGACCATTTGAATCAGGGTTAAACCTAATACCATATTTATGATCAAATTCGTTCTTAACATTTTTAAACATATTGTAAATATATTCTCGAGGTAGCGGATGCAACTGTTCAAGATAATGTGCCATACCAGGTGAATCGGCAAAGCTTTGTATATATTCCTGGGTTTCTTGGGCATTTCGATTAACTTCTGCTTCGTATTCATTCTCAACATCATCATCATCATCTTCCTCTATGGCATCATTTTTTATATTCGGTATATGCTGAGCAATAACCGGCGAATCAATATAGTCAACGTTCCTTTCTAGCAATTTAGGTTTAATTTTTTTACGCTGCTATGAGTCAGTTCTTCTTTTTCTTCTTTAAATTTTTCTTTCTTTACCACACTTTCCCCATCCAGTTTATTAGCAATAGTTTCTAATCGCGATGTTATGGGTAAGATTGATTTCACTTGGACGACCTCATTATCTTTTAACTGGCGCAATTTGTTTTTTACAATGTTTCTTTTCTTAATTAAAATTCTTTTAAGTTTTATCGCCTCCTTGTTCATTGCGTAAAAAGTTTATTGTAATAAAAAAATTCTTCGATACTAACGATACTTGCGTCTCTCAAGGTTTAAATATGTATGAAGTGATCAAAACTTATTCGGTACCTTCCTTGACCTGGATCACTATCTTTGTCTACAACTAAGAAACCGTATTTGTCTTGCCAACAAGCAGCACATATTTCACGGAATTTATCATACTTCATGTCAGTATTGACGTGATCGTCATATATGTGTTTTAAGTTTAAATCATCTTGTTTAAATAAAACTAAAAGATTAGCATTATCACGTAGTAAGTGCTTAGGTATACGAGTATAACTTTGACAAAGGCAAAAACTGTCTACTTGTTTATGACGTCCCATACTAAAGTTTTCCCTAATGATACCTTGTTTATCGCAAGCTACATCATCAAAAACAAATATAGAATTATTTCGAGCATCAGATGGTGATATAATATATAATATTGGCGTCGCTGTGGATCAATGTAGTAGGCGTAAGACTACTGATCCCAAGGTCCCGGGTTCAAATCCCGACACCGCCGACTGCTTGAAAAATGACAGGTGAGCATTTTTCACAAAAATTACGCTCTCGTTCGGATGAGAGGTTAAATGGATGTCCCGTGTGTGAGTGTTGTCACGCACGTTAAAGATCCCTAACTTGCCTGGAACGGCAAGGGTTCGGCAAAATTCTAAATTTCCAGGCAACAAAAAACTCGCCTCCTGGCCAATGTAGTACCTTCTGGTGGAGCATTGGAAATATAAATGCACGGTGATATAATATTATCAGAACTGGAAAATGTATAATATTTGATCTCTTTTATTGGTCGCAGTAGACTTTCAAGGTATTAATTCTTTGGTTGATAAAGTGGTTTAGAATAAACATACGTTTTCAAACTTTAAACCATTAGGATGTTTTATCAACCCAATCATAACATTGGTTTTACCGCAATTTGATGGACCAACAACTAGACATCGAATAAAAACGCTATGTTTTTTATAGCTAAGGATTGCACGTCAATGTCATTATTGTTTATGGTTAAAGATGTTGATTGTTTCACAACATGCATGTTTGCAAGTACTAAATTCGATTGTAAAAAAAGTGGAATTATATATATATAAGAAACGGCGAGTATATAAAGAATCATTAATTCACATTATTTTATTTACTTACTGCACAGCTTGAGAGGACAGTTGTCCGCTAATAATTACCTATAATAATTCTAAAACTACTGGGAACGGGCTATTAAATACTGTAATTAACAATTTACCATTTGAAGCGCATATTCCGGGTTACAAATTTTGCGGTCCGGGTACAAAACTAATCAAACGGTTAGCTCGGGGAGACAAGGGAATAAACAAGTTAGACAAGACTTGTAAGGAGCACGATATTGCATACTCCAAAGAAAAGGATCTATCTAAACGCCATCAAGCAGATTCGAAGTTAGCTCAGTTAGCTACAGAAAGACTAAATTCTGGTGACTCGTCTTTAGGTGAAAAAGTAGCAGCATTTGGAGTAGCTACCGCAATGAAAGCTAAAGTAATACTTGGTATGGGTGCCTGTGCATCACTGAGAATAAAAAATATCAATAAAATAAGAAAACTGATAAAGAAACCTAAAATAAGAAGTACGCTAGCTATTAAAAGTATTATCAAACAAGCACGTACAGCTTTAAAAAAGGCTAAAGGATCTAATATTATGGATGCAATCAACATAGCAATTAATGCCGCTAATACAGCAAAACAAAAGAAGCATATTAAATCAGCTCGTATTATATCAATTCCTAAAACGGGAGGTTCTCTACCACTAATACCAATTTTTGCAGGCCTAAGCGCCCTTGGTACTTTTACTGGAGGTGCAGCTGCTGTTGCAAAAGCAGTTTCAGATACTAAAATAGCTAAGGAAGAACTAGCGGAAAAACAATGTCATAACAAGGCAATGGAGGACATTGCAGTCGGAAACGGCATGTACATCAAACCTTATAAGAAAGGTCTTGGTCTTTTTTTAGCCCCTGCAAAACCTCAAAGGAGCGCAACTTGATTTTACCTAATCGAGCACTAAGCAATGTAGAATTAATAGAGTTTGTTAAGCAATTAGAAGTACCATATTTCCGTGGAGTGTTCATGAGAAACAATCTTCCCAAGAAAGTTAATTTAAAAGAATGTGGTATAATTAATTTAGATGGAATAGAAGGTTTAGGCACGCATTGGACATCATAAAAAGTACGGTAGTAGCGCTATTTACTATTCTTTATAACATTAACCAAGAACAATCGTACGGTACTGTGTTTTGCAGACATTTCTGCTTACAATTTCTAAGCAGTACATAGAACTGCGTATGAAGTTGTCATGTCGAACACTTTTACTCTAACGGAAAACACTTTAGTTTTAACAAGCAACTTTAATCCGCCTATAAACTTAGATAATGATTCGGAGTACGTATTAGGATTAACAAATTTTGAGTCTTATAACACAATTCCAAACATAGAAAAAGGAATAAATAATAAATTTTATTATAGATCTAACGGAGAATTCATAGAAATACCTAAAGGTGCTTATGAGATTAGAGAAATTAATAAATATCTTCAAAAAGCTTTAGGTGATAAAAGATGGCGTGGTCGTATGGAACAATCCCGAAGCGCTAGAAAGACGCCAGTGTATATAGAAATTACAGCTGACAATAATACACTTAAATGTAGTGAAGATGTGGATTTTACCAAAAAGGATTCAATTGGTTTTCTACTCGGTTTCAATCCGCGAAAATTGCTAGCATATGTCACGCATCAAGCAGACTACGCGATCAACATCTGTAAAGTGAATGCAGTTTTAATCGATTGTAATATTGCAAGTGGATCCTATTTAAATAGTAAACCAGCCCATGTAATACACGAATTTTTTCCTCAAGTACCTGCAGGTTTTAAAATTGTCGAGTGCCCACCTACGATTATATATCTACTAATCAGGTCACGTATAATAAATAAAATAATAGTTAGTGTTAGATCAAGATGGAAATTTAGTTAATTTCAGAGGAGAACTGCTAACTGTAAGGTTGCATTTAAAAAAAATCTGCAATAGCCATGGGTATTAAGTATAATGCACGCAACATGTCAAGAATTGCTATAAATGCTGGAAATTTCAAAGCAATCGACACTCGATTGATTGTTTCAAGACCGCTAACAATACAAAACCGGCAGTTTCTACAATCGTTAGGACTGCATTTATTTAATTAAAAAGTAAAATGAATAGTGAAATACTGAACTTGCGTGAAAAAGTTTACTTCGACAATGCAATTGTTAATATTGAAAAACATACTCATCAACCTTATGCTAACACATCTTTAAACAATAATGATGAAATTCGAATCCCTATACAACAACAAGATGTATACACCTTACCATCGAAGAGCATGCTGTACATAGAAGGCAAATTAATTAAAACAGATGGAACGCCGTCTCAGACGGCAAAGTTTGTAAATAATGAGGTTTTGCTGCTTTCTGATGAAATTAGATATGAGATTGGTGGTGTCATTGTAGATCGTGTTCGGAATCCTGGATTAACGTCTATAATGAAGGGATATGTTTCATATAATAGCAATCAAAGTAAACATTTACAAAACGCTGGGTGGTCTCCTATGGATGATTCGCAAATAGTTGATGCCAATGGGAATTTTAACGTTGCAATAAACCTTTTAATGGTTCTCGGATTATGCGAAGATTTTAAAGAAATTATTTTAAACTTCCGCCATGAGTTAGTTTTACTACGTTCTAGCTTTGATACTAATGCTATAATTAATCCTACACCCGATGAAGAAATAAAAGTTGTTTTAAACAAAGTTTTATGGAAAATACCGCATGTAGCCGTTATGGAAAATGCTTCATGTAGCCGTTGATGATACTCAACGAATTAATTTAATAGAATGCGTTGCACAAAATCAGGATTTACATATTCCGTTTAGAGGATGGGAGTTGCATGAATATCAACTTCTACAAAAACGCAGCGTCATACATGAAACATTAAAACAACAACACAATTAGAAAAACCAAGATTTGTGATTGTTGGTTTCCAAACCAACCAAAAAAATAGATACATGAGCAACTACAGTCGTTTTGATCATTGCTTTTTAACCAACATGAAACTCTATTTAAATTCAGAAATTTTCCTGTACGATAACTTAAATTTGAAGTTCGAGAATAAACAGACTGCGTTGTTATATGAGATGTATGCCCAGTTTCAGCAATCATACTACGAAAAAGAAAATAAGCCACTTTTCAATCCTGAAGATTTACGAAGTATTGCACCATTAGTAGTCATAGATTGTTCTAGACAAAACGAAGCGTTAAAATCTGGTACAGTCAATATAAGATTAGAATTTGAAACTAGCAGAAACGTTTTGCCAAATACATCTTGTCATTGCCTTATACTTCATAATTAGATAGTCAAATACAATCTACTCTCAAACAGCATAAGAATATTATAATTACTTTATTGTTACTGTACCCTTACAAATTATGAAAAAAAAAACAATAAATCATTTTGCAATCACAGTCTATTTATTATTATTTTACATGTTTCTTGCAATATCAAATGTTTGATTGTTAATAGGTTATAATAATAATTTTTTGCTTAAATATCTTTTACGTGTTTGAATTAATAAGTGATTCAGTATAAAGCCATAAACATTGTCAATTTTAAATAAAAGTTTTGTTTTACATTTCTCAAATAAACTAACTGGCATGTTATTAACAAACTGGATTTTTTTTTTAAAACAGAACGGTTACTACTACTATTTTTTCTCTACAATACACTTATACTAATATAGTTCAACTCGGACAGATTGAAAGGTATCTTATTTTTAGACACATCCTAAAAGAAAAACGGTGTACTTGTGCAGGTATAAACATAACACTGAAGTTTTATAGCTAAAAAAATAATATATGTTAATCGAGATAAAATAAATTGCATTTTTTATTTGAGCCAGTGGTTGAAGCTTTACAAGTCATTTCTGAGTGTATAGTTATGCCCCCAAGGTTTAGTATCAGTAGTTGAGGTACTAAGAATTCTTTTATCATCACTTGAATTAAGAACAATTTTGTTTTGTTTAATAGTAAAGACATCATGTTTGACTGATCTAATTAAACATTGCTGTTTCTGTACAGTCTGTTTATAAAACAAAGCATTCTTATAATCATCAAAAGAAATTTGCTACTTGCTAAGGAGGATCCCTTTGACTTTTTTATTATCATATCCTGAACTCTGTAAGTGTACATTTTAGATCTAAGCCCTACAAACTCTAGCATGATATCACCATTGTTTTCATCTTTCATAATACCAGGAACTTTTTTATTTGATAATGGGATATGATATTTGTTATGAGGGTTGTAATCGGAAGTATCAAATCTATGAATATCTTGTTTGATATAAGAGTAAATATCTTCAACGCTAAACTCGTATATCAAACTATCCGTATCTGTGTACAGCAGCTCTGCTTTGTTAGCAAATTGCGATTTTATATAACTATAGTGAAATTCATATAAATAGGTTTTTGAAATATCTAGAATAGAGAAACCTACATAAATGGGTTTGTTTAAATAAACCTCTAATTTATTCATTTCTATTAAGACCAGATTTTTGTCTAACACAGTGCAACTGTGAAAATTAGGCTTCGCTATGTAACTACGAGCTCCAAACCGTCCTTCGCATTCCCTCACTAATTTCACATCTTTCCTTTTCCGTACGTTTTCCATCATTTTTCCATAAACCGAATTTATCATATTTTTATAAAAGCATATATCGAAACTGTTTTTGACTGTTGTCTTAATTTCGTATTCAAATCAATGTATTCTTTTAACCAAGGGCTTGTTTAAACCGAAAACCTTATGAATCTTTTTAGTTCTAAACCGTAGCTTAAATACATTTTAAATTCTTGTAATGAATAATATAGTTGAGTTTTGGATATAAAGTTGTAAGTAATTTCTTTAAGTTTGATTTATTAGAAGGTACTGGTGGTATCATATGTTCAGGCGCCAAAGGTAAGTCACTGTGAATTTCATGTAAAGATACTGGGTAGTGTAAATCGCATTCAAAAATATATCCTACATCAGAATCATCGGGAATATTAAGTATGTCTAAACGTACTATATCTGGACTGGTACCATCTAAAAATTCAAATTCTCCATATGGAAGATATTCAGACATTGCAGCCCCATATAAATTATTAACATCAAAATACATTAAATATTTAGAATCGAAATTCGGATCATAATCTGCATTCATATATTTGTTATTTGCTTTAGCATATCTATTCGAACATCGAGAAACACCACCACGAATTCCCCGTTCTAAAAACATTATTTTTTTAATATCAGTAAGCAACTCGAGTTTAACGTTCGTCATTTTTAACATTGCATCTAGAGCTAAACCAGGAGCCGTAAAGAAGTGAAGTGGATCTAACTTATACGTGAACATGCAAGTTTTTCTAAAGTTTTCAAATATATCAGTCAAGAGCAGTACACTGTTTTTAAATATAGGTCTGAATAGTCCCCTAGTGTTTTTATATTAAATGTTTGCCAAACGTGTTTAGCATGATTGTAGTCTTCATCTGAGACTTCCTCATTGCGCAAACGATTAAAGAATGCTGTTTTACAGAGTAAATCGGTTTCATTGAGCCTATCCCAAGAGTTAATGTAATCATAGGGAAATATGCCTTTTCGCGTAAGGAACTGAAACTCATTATCAGTGTTACAATTTTCCCTGGTGATGGATTTTTTATTATCATCTAAGTAGGAAGCTAATTTTTCGATGCTAGATGCCATAAACCTGAATGAATCGATAAAACTAAAACTAACTTTCATACATATTTTGTAAAAGATATGTATTTTTCCTTATTTATTGGTAGAATGCTTAACGAACCTGAAAACTCTAACGAGATTTTTTTAATAATGAAATGCGAATCGTAGCCCGATAAGTTATGAGAAACTACCAATATCATATAAGAATTATGATAATTGATGTTGCAATCTTGATGAGCCGCTCTTTGAAATTCACCTGTAAAGTGGCAGTGATCGCGAATTCTAATATCATCTATACTAAAAGGTTTATTGCAAATGTGACAGTAAAGGGCAAATTTAAATGCTGACTTTTGTTCTTCTGTTAAAGGATTCATAGGTTTTGGGTTACAGAAAATTTTATTAGTCGTTGCTGAAATCAGTTTTAATTGAGCAACAAACCATTCTATACAATCCTTTCCGCGATACAATTGAAATTTGGAATATTTATTATCATACGAGCATTTCAAATAGTACGCTACACTAAAAGGTATATGCCTTTGGTAACGGACTGTGTTTAATATTACCTCCGACTCATTGCATGGTTCTAATATACATTCGAGATCTGCATAAACTACAAATGATACTTTTTCTTGATAGTGGATATGTTTAAATGTTAGATACTTTTCGGATTCTTTGGGTAATCTTATTGAGCAAGTATTCTGTTTTTCGCAATAATTGAATGACGCTTAAGTAATGCTGCTGTACTAAAATTATTTAAACATCTATGGTGATGTGAAGACAACTGTTTTGCAAATAATTTTGACATATCCTTAATTCAAGTAAAATGAAAGTGATTCTCATTAGCATTTGTCGGACGAGAATATTGTAAGGAATCATTATTTAAAACTAACAAATTAATGGGTTCTATTTTTAAAAATTTTCAGTTAAACAAAATGGCAGTATTTTAGTATTTTCTCTACAATATAGGTTAATTGCGAGATTGTTAAGTGTCTCAATTTTTTTTTATGTCTTTTAATGCGATTGGAAACTGAATTGAATTGTAGCGTAATACTGTATCAAAATGTGGATAGCTAGATATTCTCTGACTATTTTGTTTAGCAAGATATAAAGCGGAAACCAAGCTCCAAAAAATGCAATGTTGATCGTTATTTATTACATTTACCACAGCTTTTTTTTTTATAAAGTCCGGAACCGGAACAAACGTTGAACACCCTCCTTTAGGTGGATCATGATTGTTTATATTTACCTTCAAGTGTAAAACTTCTTGGATTGCCCAACCTGAATCCTTTTCGCCAAATTCCTCTAATCGCTTTCGAAATCTTGTCCAATACGTTCTCCTTATACCACCGCTTGAGATTGGTGTTTATATCGATGTGACGATTTGCAGTAGGAAACGTCTTCAAATCTATTTCGCCAGTTGTAGGCTTAACAAGGTTAGCGGACAATATTACATTAACTTTCAACATTGAGTTTTTTAAGCGAGCAACAATCTTGCGTTTAAAACTAGCAAACGCCTTGTCTAAGAACACTAGAAGATTTCTATAACTTAAATTGGTAATAAGTCCCGTAATTATTCGACTTCCAAAACATGATTGTACATCATGCCAAATCAGATATTTTCGAATATGACCTCTAGAAAGCGTTGCATCAATACCTTTACCTTGATATTCCAAAGAGCGTTTCAAGTACCTCAATCGTACAAGGTAACTTTTAAGATGTGCCAAATTAGATTCCAGCCTACTAGGATTTTCCTGACGATTGTCTTCGTATACCTTATTTCTAATAGCAAGCTTCAATATACTTATATTTGCTTTTATAATTATAATGTGTTTCGTTATTTCATCGACTGATCTGATTACATTCACGCATTTCACAGTTAATTTTAAAATAGCGCTACTAATCTCGGCCACGGTTTCAGAATTCATGATTCTATACAAATCAATACACTACTTAATATATGTAGAGCTTTATTTACTATTTATACAAAAATATCATCTGACGTAAGCAAAACAACTGTAAAAGAAATAGCATACAACATCAATTTTCATTCAATTGCGTTTACTGAAAAAATTTGCTTGCTTGCAGTATAGTAATCAAATGTTTTTATACGACCTTTGAATTATGCTGCGTGTACAGAAAATACACTATCATTACAGCGCTATTTTTTATGGTTACATATAAAAAATAAAATAAAGAATAAAGCAAATTTAAAAAATGTCTCAGATTAAACAGTCAATGTTGTTTAATAATTTACACGCACTCATGGTTTTTTTAAAAACCCAGTATTAAAAAAACATTCTGCAGTTTTATCATATAGCAGTACCTTGACAGAATTAAAGAATTTCTTATGCGGCATAATCGTGTAAACACACAATTACCTATAAATGCATATAAATTATGTCAGCGGTAATCTAAAACTTATTCTATATATTACTAGTTAGGGGCCATTTGCATTGCACTATTTTAAACGAAATTAATCTAAAGAAAAATAAAGCAAATTTGAAAAAAAGTCACAGATTAAACTGGCAAGGTTGTTTAATAATTTACACGCACTCATAGGTTTTTTTTAAAAAACAGTATTAACATTCTGCAGTTTTATCATAATACAATAAACATTATGCAATCTCATTTATTTATATCAGTACCTTGAGAGAATTAAAAAATTTCTTATGCAGCATGAATCGTGTAAACACACACACAATTACTACATACCTATATATGCATAAAAAGTCAATTTTTGTTGAGTTTTATTGAAAAATAAAATATGCTAGCAGTAATCTAATACGAAATTAATCTAATTTAGGTTTTTTATTATGTGCCTTCATTGCAATTTCTTTTTCAGACAATTAATCTAATTCATTATTTCTGCTGAGGTATAATTATATTCGCTTACATACTGTTTTTATTCATTAAAATAGATTACCGAGCTGAATTTTTTAGAAAACGATGCAAATTTTTAATTTTTTTAACAGGACAGTTTATTATTTAATATAAATACTTCACGTAGATTTTACCAACAGTATTCAATCAAATCTCTTGTATAGTTATTAGTTACTACTACTAGCAACTTTAAAAAATGAGTAACTTATCATCAATCAAAAATGGTAATAGTACCAACTTAAAATTTCTAGAGCAATTTATATTACATTCTGACGAAGACTTGATTAAAGAAGTTTTTGGTTCTTCTTCACCTCAACTTGACACTGCTGCTATTTTTGATAGTAACGTAATAGATATATCACGGTAAGTGCTTTTTCACATTTATACATGTGTTTTAAAACACTACTAATTTATAAAATACATTAGATTAGGATCATAAAACCATTTTGGAAATTCTGAGGCTATCGTCGGATCGTTGGCACATTCTGAACCTCTCAGAAACATCAGGTAGTATACAAAAGAAAAGGTGAACCTACAATAATCTTTTATGTTATGCTCACAGATCCGGCAAAAACATGTTGGCTATGAAAAAGTTATGTACAGAATCTAATATGGCTGTTTGCTCTGAAGATGACAAATCCTACGAAGATGACACAGTAGAGTTGCTTAACGCATTTAAATAGCGTGGAGAGAAGCTACTGCGTCGTATTTTATAAAAATTTCTTTTTTGAAACAAGACTTTCTCTAAACAAAGTAAACTCAAAGTAAAACGCACATAAATCAGAACCCACTTTAATGAAATACATCATTCTTTATACAATCGACTTAGATTATTATAATAATAAACTAATTTCTTAGATTAGTGACATATTATTCTGAAAATTCTATGTTGACAGTTAGACCGATCGATCCCTTACTAGTTACGTATACGTGTTTGTTCGATCCAATACTTTCATTTGATTGTTTCACTCCATGTGCTTGAAGGTATTCAAAATATCTCAATGACAATATACTCTTGAACTCTTCTGTTTCCACTAATACTCTTTTTCCATATTTTGTCTTGATTGTTTCCACTCTTAAAACTTCAAACCTCTTATTCACTACAAGATCTTTTGAATTTGCATAAGGTGTGCGATATGTGGTTTTATTAAGGGTATTAAAATCCATATTGCTTTTCTTCGACTAATTAAATTAATATTAGGAGCAATCTCCTTATATAGCAGATTACCACCATCTGCGTACTTTGCCAACCCACTTTTCAACCTATCACAAGAGTGAACACATTTTGAATTGAAACCGGCTCATGTGTATTTGCAGCCTCTAAACATAAATAAAAAACATAAATTAGAATCCACTTTAATTAAACACAATTGACTTGAATGCGATATTTTGCATCTGGCATACTTTATAACTTTTCGCTAGAAAACCAAATTCAAAACAGCTACACACATTTTCTCTGCACTTACATTTTTTAACATACGTGTGTTTTGAAGTATGTTCCATTGAAAGTAATATAAAGCCGGTCTGACTTCAAAACATGCTCACAAGTATTTTACATTAAAAGTATATAAGGTCGATCCTAATTCAAAACGGTGCACGTATAACTTCTCGCTAGAAAACCGAATTCAAAACAGCTACACACATTTTTCTCTGCACTTACATTTTTCAACATACGTGTGTTTTGAAGTATGTTCCATTAAAAGTAATATAAAGCCGGTCCTAATTCAAAACGTGCCCACAAGTATTTTACATTGAAAGTATATAAGAATTCATGTTTTCACAACTATTTTACATTGAAATGTTTTTACAACTATTTTACATTGAAAGTATATAAGGCCGGTCCTAATTCAAAATAGTGCACGTGTATTTTACATATGTATAATACGTCTGGACACGTTTTGAATTAGGACCGGCCTTACCCCACTACTAACAAATATAATCCTCTGCGAGGATCTTCGTATATTGATCTGCCGCTCGAGATCAAACAAAAACAGACATGTATCAATGTGAAGAATAACGACCAAGCTTGCTTCGCGTGGTCCGTAATGGCAACGGTATATCCAGTCGAACGAGACCCTCAAAAAGTAAATAAGTTTCCACACTACTCTGAAAAATTGAACTTAAAAGGAATCCAGTTTCCAATGACACTTAATCAGATCAAGAACTTCGAGTCGCAAAATGATATATCAATTAACGTCTACGCCAGTTATGTAATCCCCCATTTGATATATATATATATATATATAAAAGAATCTAATACTTAAGAAGTTATTAGAAATATTAGGAAATGTGCAACAATGTAATTGAAGGACATTTTTATTCAGTTTATTAACGTTCATGGGAACGGAAACGCTACTTTGTAGCACAAGGATAAGTGACACTGCAGATGTCACGTCACAGGTGGTCACAGACAGTCACGTACCGAGATTACGCAGAAGTAAGCTCGCAACAAAGTAGTTATGAATAGCTTTAAGATTACAACAATGTATTATGAATAAGAGTCAAATGAAAGCAGACATTATGTCTGCAAGTTCCCACAGACTTGTGAGGGGGTAGGGATGTTATAAAAGGCCCGTGAGCTCCACTCACAGGCAGTTCATCAAACTTTCAGCTTTTACATTGCAGTTCGTAGATAGCTCACTTGTACAATTAATAATTAATTTTCGACTTAGAATAATAATTCAAGATTGTCAAAATTCAATGTTCAATTCTGTTTAAAACAAATAAATGTGTTAAGAAGTTCAAGAAGTCTTTTTAAAAAAGACCGCTCGAAGCCACGAACCTTAACTCGCCTTAAAATTGAAGAAACACATGTTCGTTACCGTTCCTATATTGGTATCGGAAAATAAGAAAAATAATCATGTGAATCTCCTAATGATTCATAACCAATATTATGATGAAGATATGGAATGCTTTATACATATCGACGGATTTGAAACATTCAATAGCCATTATGTGTGGATAAAAGACATGAGTCGACTGGTTTCATCGCAGCTCAGTGCTAAAACAACCAAAAAACATTTCTGCGATCGCTGTCTACACTACTTTAGTACCGAGGAAAAATTAATAAATCATACCAACGATTGTAAAATGAAACAGTTATGTATACCTCGATTGCTTACAGAAGAAGACAAGATCCTTCGCTTCAAGAATTTCAAAAACAAAGTTAAAGTACCGTTTGTGATATATGCAGATCTGGAATGTATACTAAAGTCTACAGGAAAGGAAAAGAAGTACCAGGAACATGTGCCATATAGTGTTGGATATTATGTGAAATGTGACTACGATAATTCATTATCATTTTATCGGTCATATCGTGGTGAAGATTGTGTGAAGTGGTTTACTATTGAGCTACGTCAGTTTGCAGAAGACGTTGAGACGGTATTTTTATGTCCCTATGACATGTCTCTGTTGACACGAGAACAAGAAGCTGCATTTACGACTGCAACACATTGTGAGGAGCCGTTCAGTTTAGAGGATAAAAGTTCATGATCATAATCATTTAGTGCCGACTAATAATTACAGAGGACAGGCGCATGAGTGCTGTAATATCAAGTATCAAGATTCTCATACCATTCCTATAGTTTTCCACAACTTGAGTGGTTAGACAGCCATTTCATAATTAAAAGTATAGCCGTTGATTTGGAAGGTCGTGTGGAAGTGTTACCAGTAACAAAGAAAAAATATATCTCCTTCACAAAATATATTCCTGAAAACTTGGTCAACTATGGATTCATCGATAGCTTCCGCTTTATGAGCTCATCCTTAGAAACATTGGCTTCATATCTAAACGAATATCCGTTATAAAAAGATAAATTTTTTGGATTGACAAATGAGAAGTTTGAATTACTAACTAAAAAAGGTGTATACCCCTACGATTTCATAGACTCGTTTGAAAAGCTGAATTATGCTTCACTACCTAGTCAACAAGAGTTTTACAACATGCTGGAAGGTAGAGAAATTACTAAGAAACAGTATACGCATGCACAAAAAATGTGGGAAGCATTTAATATTCAAAACCTGGGGTAGTACTCTGACATATACCTTAAGACCGATGTGATGCTATTGGCTGAAGTATATGAACAATTCCGTTCAAATTGTTATTTAACTTATGGGCTAGACCCAGCCTACTATTACACTCTTCCAGGATACACTTGGGATGGAATGTTAAAACATACTCATCTGGAACTTGAGTTGTTGGCCGACATCGATCAGTTATTCTTTATAGAAAAGGGTATACGAGGAGGAATTAGTCAAGTGTGTTCGGAACGGCGTGCATCGGCGAACAAGAAATATTTACCAACGTATGATCCTTCCAACCCCGATGTGTATCTTATGTACTATGACGTTAATAATCAATATGGATGGACGATGATTCATACCTTGCCCTATGGAGATTTGAATGGGTGGACACCAACATCGACGTGACATCAGTTCCTGATAATGCGAATGATGACTATATCTTGGAGGTAGATTTGGAGTATCCGGATTCTATCCATGATGTATATAAAGACATCCCATTCTGTCCCGAGCACATTGATCCGAAGACTGGAAAACTGCCTGTATCAAAAACTCAAAGTACCAAATTAATGGCTACACTAAATGCTAAAAGAAGATATGTCATCCATTATAGAAATCTGAAACAAGCTTTAAAAATGGACTTAAATTAAAAGCTATTCGCAGGGTGCTGAAATTTAAACAAAGCTACTGGCTAAAATCTTACATTGATCTCAATACTGAACTTTGGAAACGAGCAAGGAACGACTTTGAGAAGAACTTGTTCAAGCTAATGAACAATGCTGTTTTTGATAAAACGATGAAGAACAAGCGAAAACATTGTAATGTGAAACTTGTTCAAAACTGGGACGGAAGATATGGAGCCGAAGCCAAGATATCCAGCCCGTTAATCAATAATGTTACAATCTTTGATGAAAACCTTGTGGCGGTAGAACTTCTTAAAACTGAAATATATTTTAATAAACTTCTATATGTTGGTATGTGCATTCTCGACATAGCCAAGTTGACAATCTACGATTTTCACTATGAATATATGAACGCCACCTTTGGAGATGTGTGCCGAGTTCTTTACACAGATAGTCTAATTTATAAAATTGTAAATCAGGATCTTTATGAAGCTATGAAGCGGGATTGTCGGCAACGTTTCGATACTTCCGACTATCCTTTCAACAACATTATGGAATTCCGCTAATTAACAAAAAAGTATTGGGTATGATGCAGGATAAAAATAATGGACAACTTATGACAGATTTTATTGGGTTACGATCAAAGATGTACGCAACGAGGGTTTTTATGACAGCCGAGGAAGAAGAAGCTGAACTCTTACGAGAAGAGGAAGTATTTGTACCGCACGATGATAAACGCATCTTGCTTTCTGGTTCATATGCAACACCACCTGTTGGACATTATTCAATTATGGAGCAAGAAGAAATATAATACTTATTACAAATTTAGAATATTGATTGTAAATATATTATACTTAATAGAATTTTATATAGTTTATATTAGTGTTACCCTATTCTTAAAAACCGAATGTAATAGACTCCTCCGTTGTGGGTGATGGATGAAAAGTAACCTGAATTGTAATCCTCAATTCCTCCTTATGGGGATTTCAATGCTTGGTAGAAAATGACCAGAACGGACCTTAGATTTTTCCATAAGAAAATACATGGGAAAATTGCACCTTTTGCGCTCGTACGTACCCTGCTTACCTAGTGCCGATATTAAAGGAATCGAGTTTATCGAAGGTAATGGGGACGCGACGGGTATCAGAATTTACACGGATGGTTCACGTATGGATGACGGACAAGCAGGTGCGGCGTTTGTCGTTTTTAAGCAGGAAAGGGAGGTATTTCGGTTTCAAACCAAACTCGCGAACTGCAGCACTATCTTCCAATGCAAATTAGTAGCCATACGAAAGGCTATCGATTACGTAATAAACCATACGGGCAGAGACGAATATTATATAATCAATGATAGTAAATCGGCGCTGACGGCTTTAACAAACATGAACACCTCGACAGACCTCCAAGCGGACGTCTGGAGGATAGCGCATACAGCGCTCGAGTTTCGACGTTTAAAGTTTTATTGGGTTAGGTCGCAGGATAGTAACGTAGGAAACGATAGTGCTTATGAATTAGCTAAAAAGGCCGCGACGGGCGACTTTCGGATATCACATTTGTCGATACCGAAATCTATAATTAAAAGAAAGCTGCGCGAAAAATCATTCCGACAATGGGAAGAGAGGTGGAACAACGCTGCCACGGGCAAGTTGACCCACAAATTCATACCGAGCATAGAAGCTAGATGTAAGGTCGAAGTGAAACTCGATCATAAAATGGTGCAACTGATAACAGGGCACGGCGCCCTCAAAGCGTATTTACAAAGGTTTGTCTTAACCGACAACAACCGCTGCGAATGCGGTGAGGACGCAGAAAGCGCTGAGCACGTGCTCTTCGATTGCCCACTTGAAGTGGCAAATCGAGGGTTAGCTGATATGAAATTAGCTATCGCAGGACTAGCATGGTCAAAGAGCCTAGAGGAAGTCAGTGGAGTGGCTAACCAGAAGGTGTTCTAGACAGTCTTCAAAGAATTTTCGGGAAGGGTCGCGAGATTAGACGGTGATAACCGTGCGTAAATCGGAGGAGGTAGGGGAGGATTAAAAATTTTTGATTTTCACTTGGCATGAGAAACGGACATGAGCATGATATAACAAAAACCTGTATTAAAAAAAACAAAAAAAAAATGATAAGAGTAGAGTATAATTGGGGCATCCATCATTTCCCCAGAATCTCATTTACACATCTGGACCAAAAAGTTTTCGACTAACCATTTTCATCTTTCGAGATAAACCTATCTTAAATTTTTATGTTTCGAGATAAATGAGCATCCTCATTTCCTCCCACATCTGAACCAAAAGTTTTCTTCGACTAGCCATTTTTTATCTTTCATCTGAACCATTTTAAGAATAAACTTTTCTTCAGTCTAAATTTTATGTAGAATCCGAATCTGTAAACAGATTTCACACACTCAAATTATATTCCGCAGCTTATACCAAAGAAAATCTAAAACCATTCTTAAACTTTTATTACAGACAATTTTACACACAGTTTAAATTTTGAAACCACATTTAAACACAATTATTTTGAACCTAGAACTTCATATCGGTTCATACATTAATATTTATTTCAACAGAGCACTTTCCCGACCGCACATCGATGTGGTGCCAACGTACCAGAAGTGTTCTTCCTCATTTTGGCAGAGTTTACGCCGAATGCCGTATTCTTTCATTAATTAACGTTTTTCTGCTCGAACCGGCACTATCATCGACCGGCGTTATGCGATTATAGCAGCCAAACGTGTACAACCATTTCGCCATCGTCGCCAGCAGCGGTAACCGATGCATTTTGTTGCGCGTGCGGCATTCTCCATTTCGACCGCATAATTTCATACAACCGCTGGCAGCTGAGCACGTTTTCGTGCGCCGTGGTTGTCCATCCGTGTACCGCAGTCCCACAGTTTGCTGACGGCCGCGACACCAGCCTGGTGCCTGAGCATTTTCCAGCAAGCACCAAGCAGCCGTTAAGATACTCATTTAGTACAAACAAAATCCGCACATAAGACTTGACTGTAACCAACTTATAGACCAGCGTGCCTGCAGTATGCAAACCGAGTTTCGAAGATCTCGAACGAAGTTGATTCATCGAATGACGTCATTGCTCGTCCACCAGCGCCAATGCGCACCGATCGCATCGTCGATGCGAATTGCGGAAACAACGTCTTCCATACGGGTCGCGCATTAAAATCAAAGTGACACACACAGTGTCGCCAGAAGATGCAGTGTTACCATAATCAAAAACACTTTAAACCATTACTAAGAAATGTTCACAGGATACCAACATAACACCACGTCATAGCGGATTTTCAATGATATGCTTAGCACCAGGCCCACATTACCATGACCACATCATAGATTAAAATTTCAGGTGCACGTTCGAGCTACGCGTAAACCTATTTTGCAGCAACCGGTATACATGATACCCTCTGCGGCCATTATTTGTACTGTTGAAAAGTCACCCACCGTTACAGCAGCACTTCCATACTTTATTTATCGCATATCGTTAAGAGCCCACAGCGCTATTTAAACATCATTGCCACTGATCGATCACCGCGACCGCCCTGACCAACGGCCACCACCGACGCTTTCATTCCACCGCACGTAGCCATTGTGGACGAACGCCGGATGCGACATGACAAACAGCCAAACATTTAGTCGATATTCAACAGTCCAATTTGTCCCACGCCACTCGAGCTGACATGGAAACAACCTTTCATTAGAGACCCTTTCTCGCGCACGCTTACCAGTTACGTCCATTGGAGCATGCTCGTTATAGTCAGACCTCGGTTTTGCTTAACCACACCGTGACCTTTCTAATGCATCGCCTGCCGCAGACTTGATTACTTCAACACCCTCATTGACAACGTCTCCATTTTCTCACTTCTTTTTGCCGACAGCGTTATCATTACACATTAATAAGATCATTTTTAGGTCAACAATATTAAATTTGAACTCAAATGTAACAAATTATAACAGAATCCAACCACAAAGTTATACTTTTAAAGACCACTGCCATCTACGCACGATCGCTTATTTAACGCCAGAAATCGCTAACCGATGTGCTTCGCGATACCGCGTGATAACACATAGTCAACCAGATAGAAGCAGGATTTGAAGGTGGGCGAGAACAAAACTGGAATTTAAAACAATCATAGATTTAAAATTCATACAACATCTTAATGTTTCACCAGATTATTAGAATGATGTTTTGTCATCTTCCTCGATAAACCACCATTGCGTATGCAAAATCGTTTACCCGACACACATACGCAGACACATCACACCAGCACTGATGCCACCGCATCCCGCATCGCACGCCCAGCACATGCGCATGCGCGCGCACACCCCCGCCCATGCGCGCGCGGCTGCTGCGCGCGCCCATGCACTCTCAGTGATCGTTATCGTGTCACATTATAATAAGAACAACTGTTTATACTATAAAATGTTTATTCTCCGACATTATAACATACTAAAACACCATTTCAAACTGCGGAATGTGCAACAGATAATGTACAGCAACGTTCACCAGATGGTAAAGATGACAAAGAGTTTGTAAAGAAGTTTTAGATGCAAACAAAGTTTATTGAAATGAACGCAAAAATATGAACATGCTCGTCATAACCATCAGAGCAACATAATGAAGAAGTTCTGGATTACACCTGAAGATGAGGATTCAACGGAAAGCACCGCGAACAATCGACCATTTCACGCATGGGCCGATTGAAGACCGCAGCCGTGTTACCGTGATTATCACAACCATCGAGATATGCATACCCAAATGAAATTATCATCTCATAATATCAACCGACGTGCGATTACAGGAACGACAACAAAGAGATGGGGGCAACATTTATAAATTTTATTGAAATTGTCAATAGTTGCACATTGATAAACAGCGAAAGACATATCTTAGATGCTAAAAATTTTAGTTGTCATGAGATGAAAACGTTTATCAAACAATCAACCTCTGAATGGTATGTTCAACCCGGTCAACACAAGCCCCACACGATAATGTTGATGCGAAAGATCAGATAGACCAAGTCAGACGTTTCGACAGAAAGAAAAGATTAACTTTATAAAGAGGAAGCTCGACGAACAACAGCGATGGATTACGGTTCACAAGCATCCGAAATCAGCCAGCCACCACACGAAATCAGATCAAAGTGTGCAACCGACAGTATACCACACATCATCAGGGCGAAAAGTGACTTTGCTGTGTATTTAATGAACAAAATATATTTACATGTAACCGTGTACCTGAATAACACATCAACGTTTTGATAATGGTATTGTTAGACGCAAAAACACAGCGCGCGCGCAGATGCGCAGCGCATACACGAGACAGACTGGCATAAATCAGTTTTATGTTGTCCTTTTCAAATCAGAACTACATATCAAACCCCAAAATACTGAAATTCAGCAGAAAAAATGCCACCGCCAGTTCAGACACCTCTCATTCACACACAATCCAGCCACAACGACATTAAATGCAGTTGATGACATACCTCACGCCACATCCTTGACAGAATAGTTTTATCCGATTCAGCTCGGATTAACCGCAATTACTGATGGAGACCGAGGAATTCGACAACGATCACCAAATGATTATGCAACAGACAGATTTATCACAACATACGCAACAGTACCAAGCACCGTTCATTAACGATCAATACCCCATTTCACATATATTGACCGACACCCCAAAATAGCCTTATGTCGCAAACAAGATAGCAGAACCCATCATCATCATATTGCACCGCGTTAGCACACGAAGCAGCGCATGATAGCATCACACACTGTTTCGCATATCATCAGCACATCATCGAACAAAATTTTAATATAAAGAACACGGCGTGCTCAACATATTATTCATACTCCACACCGCCATATAAGATTCTACACCCGGTATTCACCCTAACACACGAAGTAACCGAGCGACCATCATCAAGAATCAGCCGACAACATCTCCATTACACATCGAATCCTGGCGAAACACTTAAACATAAAAACAATCCGATCGACCACGTTGCCCATAATTAAAACCATCCTTATTACAATACACACCGTTCTGATCAATGTTTAACCGATGCTATATTTATTGAACCGCATCAGAACGGTCGATGCCAGCTGCGAACCATATATCAGTCATATTTATGACGAACAGCCATCGTGAGAGACCGAAATGATTATATATCTTCCAAACTCTGTTCATATCATAAACACCATAATATTCACCCATAATACCACGCTCATTCAACAGAGACATTAACGTTGTACGACATGCCCTTTACCTGAAGTCATCAACATCCCCTCACTTAAATATTAAACATCTTCCTCATCGCATCGAGATTTCATAAACATTCTCCTCACCACCTTACTCAACGCAGCGCATGAAACTGTTTATTACATATCCGCCCATGTGTGCATATCGCAATGCAACAGCACATAGCGCACGTCGACACAGCTACCATACACACCATATACTGGTTTCAGCAGTACCAGGCAGACGAGACGAAAATACCCACTGCAATTATACACCCGAACATCCTGATACAGCGTACCATATTATGCCAGCGCCCGCAAAAATGGGTGACAGCACGTGCCACCTCATTTAAGACACATGACTTATGTTTGAATATTTACGGAACAGCACATTTATACTGATTGAATGTTCTTTTGCTCAGAATAGATAGATGAAAAACTGGTGATCAGGTGATAAAGCGAATTCAGGTTAGCCGCCCGCGCGCTGACCCAACCTATTAATTTTTCCTTTTATCTAACCTAGGTCCACACTTGGTTTTTAAATTTTCTATCCCTATGAGAGATTCCTATTTTTGCAAAACCCTGAACATAACAATCCAATTATAAATCTATTAACAATTTGTAAACGGATTATATTCAAACATAGAGTCATGTATAATACTATTGATAACTGCTTAAATGAGGAGGAAAGCGCATTACTTAATATCACCCATTTACCTAATGCGGGAAAGCTTATTTAGTTCATAATATATAATAACTAATTTACGCTGTAATTATCTAGGAATATTTCGGGTTAGTAATAATTCATACGAGTAGGTTTATGATTTTTCATTCTCGGTCTATTTTCTGCTGCCTGCTGCGAAGGTTCACCTTATACCAGTATAAAATATAGATTGTGAGTAGTAGTTATGAATACCGAGCTAAATAATCGACTTATTGCGCTATTTAAATGCCCTATCTGTTATGACATTGCATTGCCACCCATTATGCAGTGTATGAATGGGCATATACATTGTAATAAGTGTATAAAAAAAATAGTTTCATGCGCTGTATGTAGAGTACCGTTGGGTAAGGTGAAAAGAGTGGAAAATGATTTTATAATATATGTATTTTTAGGAAATGCTCGAAACTTAGCAGTCGAGGAGTTAGGAAGATATTTAATATTTAATTGTGAAAATACAGAATTTGATGTCAGTTTGTTGGTGAGCTTCAAGATAAAAAGGAGCATGAAGCCGTTTGTACGTTAAAACGTTATAAATGTCCTCTATTGGATGAGGCGCCAGTTAGAGGTATTGTATAGGTGTGATATTATATATGGTGTTTACTAATTATGATAAATGAATAGGGTAGTTTGAAGATATATATAATCATTTCCAGTCTAACCATACTGATTGGCTGTTCATCATATAAATATGACTGATATAATTGTAAGGTTCGCAGTACTGGTTATCGGTTATGGACCGTTCTGATGCGGTGTTTCAATAAATATTTTATAGCATCAATTTTAAAAACAGTTAACAATGATCAGAACGAATTTGATGTATATTTTATAATACGAATGCTTGGTGTAGGAGGTAGTTTTAATTATAGGTATGTATGCATCGATAGATTATTTAATATTTTTATATATTTATTTTATTTTAGTGTTTTAGGACCCGCTCGATTATTAATATATAATGGAGATGTGTTGTCAACTGAGGATTCTATAGATGATATAATTGATAGTCCTCACAGCTAAATTAACTTCAGGTGTATTAGGAAATGTTGGTATACCGGGTGGGTATAATAGAATCTTTTAGTTATAAGCGAGAATTTACATGGGGTGTGAATAAGAATAAATATGTTAGAGCACATACATCTTGTTTAACATAATTAAAATTCAGATTTTTTTTTTTTTTTTTTTTTTTTTATAATATTCGATGATGTACCTTTATTAGATGATAATACAGAAACAATTAATTGTATTCTGGTATATATAATAATGATTTCGGTATGCTAACGCAATTGCAACCCTCCCAATATATAGATGATGAGTGTTTTGTATAGGTTCTGCTATCTTGATTTGTTTGCAAGTTAGCATAAAAGACTATTTTTAGGTGTAATGTGCTCAAACGGTTAATAATACAATTATCTTGAAAAGTAGCTGGAATTTGTGAAATAACGTTGAAAATGTTGAAATATTTGGTGCCCCCAAGTTTTTTTAAAATTTGTTGTTGCGTATAACTTTTGTGATATTGTAATAATATTAAACTATTTCTTTATTTGCATAATCGGATTTAGGTCTGGTTGTGGGGCGTATTAATGGTAAAGTTCCTCGAATTTATCTCCATCAGAATAGGGTGAAATTGATTTAATCCGAGCTAGATCGGATAACAAAACTATTCCTAATCAAGAGGATGTAAGGATATGAGGGTGTCCAACATATGCCCTGTCATCATAACTGCATTTAATGTAGTATGCGAAGCTATTAGGTATGGTTATGCATATTATTAGTGAATGAAGTTGAGGTGTCTGAGCAACAGAGCGAATACATTCGGCATTTTTGTAACTACTTTAGATTTCGAATATTTTGGGGTTTGGTGAAATTTTTAGTAGTTCTGATTTAGAAAATTTAACATAAAACTGGAAATTTTATACCAAGACTCTATCTCGTAATGTGCCCTACGCACCTGGCTATGCGCATCCTCGCGCGCGCACCCTGTATTTTTATTGCATCCTAACAATACCATTATATTTAAATAAAACCAAAACGTTTGAAACAATATTTATATTTCAATTCAAATACTTAACAGGTACACTTCACATAGAAATATATTTTTATTCATTAAAACTAATACACACAAAAAGTCACTTTTTCCTCCTTTAATTGGTAAATGTGTAGTATACATATCCAAATTTTGCACACGATTTTCTTTGATCTGAGTTTCGTATAGAGTGTAGCTGAACATTGTAGATTTCGGATGCTTCTGAACCAGTAATCCATCCTTTGTTTATTTCGTCAAGGGCTTTATTTAAATCCTCTTTAGTATACGATTTAAGTTGTCTCTTTCTTTTTCTGTCAGAAACGTCTGACTTGGAGTCTATGTTCTGATCTTTCGCATCAACATTATCATGTGTAGGTTTATCTTGCACTATTTTAGTATTTACCAGAGATTCATTAGACATACCATTCAAATGTTGGCTAGTTGAATTGTTTGATAAACTTGTTTTCATCTCCTTGACAACTTCTTCTAAAATTTTTATAGCATCTAAGGATATAATTTTTCCCCGCTCATCTTATTACGATGTTTACTTATCAAAATGCAAATGCAGACTATTCCAATTTTACAATTTCAATAAATATTTTATGTATAAATATTTACCCCATCTAACTTTGTTGTCGTTCTATTTTATAATCCCTTTGTCGAAGTTTAGATATTATAGAGATAATTTCATTTAGGTTATGCATATCTCGATGGTTGTGATAATCAACAGTAACTAGCAACTGCAGTCTTTCAATCAGCCCATGCACATTAAAGTGAATATACGTCGGTATTTTAGTGTCCTGACTATTGCTTTCCTGTGTTGAATCCTCATCTTCAGAATTTGGAGTGTAATCCATAGAACTTGCTTCATTTATTATTTGCTCTGATAGTTTATGACGAGCATGTTCATTATTTTTGCAGAGTTCATTTCTCAATATTAAACTTTGTTTTTGCATCCTAAAACTTCTTTACAAACTTTTATCATCTTTACCATCTGAGTAGATAGGTGTTGCTGTACATCTTAGAGTACTTCCTGTGCACATTTCCGCAGTTTGTAAATTAGTTGTTTTTTAAATTTGTTATGTATAATGTCAGAATAAACATTTTATAATAGTATATAACATTGTTCTTTATTTATAAAAGGCTGTGACGTTACCACGAAATAGCAGTCGCACAGAGAGGGTGCGCATGGGCAGCGCGCATGGGGGGTGCGCACGCGCAGGGCGCGCATGGGCAGGGTGTGCACGCGCAGTGGCGCATGGGCACAGGCGTGCTTAGGCTACACGAGGATGCGGTTAACAGTTACCAAGCATCCAATTTATTTGGTGTGAGTACTTGTCTGCGTATGTATCCGGAGTAAAAATACGATTTGCATACGCAGCTTATTAATAAAATTAGTTTATCGAGGGAAGATGACAAAAGGTACATCATTCCTAATAGTACAACAATCTACGCATGGGGCATAAAGATATAAGATAGTTGTATAGATTTTGTAAATCTATTGTATATATTAGTTTTAAATTCCATAATTTTTAAGTTCCTCGCCCACCTTCCAAATCCTTCCTCTGCTTCTATCCTGGTTGACAGAGTATACGTGTTATTCCACGCGGTATTCGCGGGGCACATCGGTTTTAGATTTCTAGGGAATGGTTAGTTAAAGCATATGTCTCGGTTAGCGAAAAAAGGGTTTTAAAGATTTTAAAGATGGCGTTAAATAAAGATGGGCAAAATTAGTCTTTAAAAGGTATAACTTTGTATGGGTTGGTTCTATTTATAATTTATTTACAGATTTGGGGTTCCTAGAAAATTTAATATTAGTTGATACCTAGCAAAATATATTTATCTTAAAAGAGTGACTACCCCGTATATTAAATACAATATAACACTTGTCAACAAAAAGTTGTAGGAAAATTAAAGACGTATTTAATGGGGTCCAGTATTAGAATTTGTTGGTAGTAATGTTAAGTCCTACTGTAATGTAGGCGAGAAAGATACGATTAAAAAGATTAAAGGGTCTCACGAATTGTAGTTAAGTAAAACCGAGGGTCTTACAACTTATAACGAGCATATACTCCAAAAGGAATGGACATGCAACTACGTAGCAGTGCGCGGAGAATAAGAATTCTTCCAATAAGAAATTAAAGTTTCCATGTACGTAGCACCAGCCATTGGGTAATGGTCGAAATGTGGAACCTATAAAGACGATTATTAATTGTGGTTTAGAAAATAGTAGTTTTCGTGGACTAAATAAAATAGCTTAGACTGGTTAATGTATATGGTTACATATTCTCGTACACATCCACAAACATCTGTTTACGTCCACAATGGCGATACCGGTAGTTTTTGTTTAACAAATAGTAAGAAAATACGTCAGGTGTTAGTGCGTGGAAGCCCATAGGATCGTTGGATTCAAAAAGAACGGTGCGTATGGTGGTCTCCGTTAGAATAATCGAAAGTGGTTAATCAATCGTATTAGATGTTTAAATAAGCGAAAGTGTAAAGGCCTACATAAACAAAATTTAATTAACTGACAAAAAGTGTGCGATGTGCTACACTTATAAATAAAGTATGGAATGGTGCTTTTAGCGGCCCTAGCAGTAAAAAGGGTGACTGACTTTTCCAAGCAACTACAAGAATAGCAGTAGCGCAGAGAAGGGTATGCATGTATTATACAGTTGCTGCAAAATATGTTAGTTTACGCGTAGCTCGAACGTACACAAATTAAATTTTAATCTATAATTAACTATGGTCGTAAAATGGGAAATTAATGGGTAATTTTAATAGTGCTAAGCATATACTTTCGCTTGGTGATTCATTTGAAAATATTCAAGCCTACCTAAAATATGACGTAGAAGCTTATTTAAAATTAAATTGTTGTAAGTATCCTGTAGACAGCAAGTTGGTATTTTCTTAGTAATGGTTTAAAGTGTTTTTGGTTATAGTAGCACTGCATCTTCTATAGCACGACTTGCACACAATTTGTGTGTGTGTGCTATCACCCTTTTGATTTTTAATATGCACGCGACCCGTATAACATGGAAGACGTTTCCGATGTTTCTACTAACGGCATTCGCACCATCGACGATGCGAACCGGTGCATGCATTGGCGCTAAATGTATTGGACGAGCAGTAAGGATTATGACGTCATTTAGTTCTCGATGAATCCTCAACTTCGTTCGGGTATCTTCGGAAACCTTCGGTTTGCATTCTATAGGGTACATAAAGCAGGTACGCTGGAGTAAATTCTTTAGTTATAAGTTAGTTCGCTTACAGTCAAGTCTTATAGTGCGGATTTTGTTTTGTACTAAATGGTATCTGCAAACGTTTTTGGCGCAACTCTTGCGGTGCTTCCTATACCTGGAAAAATGCTCTCATACGGCACCAGAACAAATGTTGTGACGTAACATCGTCCACGGTTAAGTCGTCCGCAGCAAAGTACTTAAACTGTGGGACTTGCGGTATCGCTTTTACGATAATGGACAACTTACAGCGACACAAGGAAAACAGCACGGTATGTCATTAAGCCTTAAACGTTCAGCTCCGCCAGCTGTTAAAGGAGTTGTACGAAACAACCACGAATTATGTGTAAAGTATGCGATTTCGAAATGGAAAAGAATACGTATGCCGCACACTTAAGGAGCAACAAACATAAAATGCATCAGTTACCGCTACTAGCGACGATGGTGTAGAAATGGTTAGTACAGCGTTTAACAACCGTATGGCTAGCTATCGCATAAATAACGCCAGTGTCGACGATGGAGTCCCCTGAGTTTTTGGAAGCAGAAAGAGCGATTTATTCGATTAATTAATGAAAAAGAATACAACATTCAGCAGTAAAAGTCTATTGCGAACTCTACGGCGTTTACACCAAAATGGGGAAGAGACTACCGATGTGAAACTTTAACACAAAAATGTGGTTATAACGTCTTCTAGTAATCTGGAAAATACGTACGAGGTCTTAAGCGAAACCATAAGAACAAAATCAGAGGAATTTGAAACATGCGGGTCCGGTTGGTCTTTGGAAAAGGTGCTCTATTTAGAAATAAATATTAATAAGTATGAACCGATATGAGAAGTTCTAGGTTCAAAATAAAAATTGTGAATATGTATTTAGAAATGTGGTTTACAAAATTTAAACTGTATTAGTAAAATTGTCTGTAATAAAAAGTTTTAAGAATGGTTTTAGATTTTCTTTAGGTATAAGCTGCAGGAAAGTTATAATTTAGAGGGTGTGTAAAATGGTAAGGGTGGTCCTGTTTTAAATCTGTTTACAGATTCGGATTCTACATAAAATTCTAGACTAAGAAGATGTATCGCATGACTAAAAAGTTTATAAGAACGGTCAAAAGTCGCTACAGGTAAGAAATCTTAAAATCAGGGTAGCTCCTTGGGGTGATGATATCTGAAAATTCTTAGAGATTCGGGTAGCTGAGAAAATTCTAATATTGATTGATACCAAACAAGATAGGTTTATCTCGAAAGATGCGTTGGCTAGACAAAGAAAAGTATTTGGTTTAGATGTGGAGCAAATGAGGATGCTCATTTATCTCGAAAGATGAAAATTAAGATATATTTATCTCGAAAGATGAAAAATGGTTAGTCGAAGAAAACTATTTCCTCCAGATGTGTGAGGAAATGTGGGAGCTTATAAAGCAAAGAGTAAAATTTAGAGGTTTGAGAGCTTAAAGTGTAACTTTGTAAGGAGTAGTCCGATTTTAAATCTGTTTGCAGATTCGGGATGTGCATAAAATTCTAAGCTAACAAGATGTATCGCGTGACTAAGAAAATTTATAAGAACGCTCAAAAGTCGCTACAGGTAAGAAATCTTAAAATTAGGGTAGCTCCTTGGGGTGATGATATCTGAAAAATTCCTAGAGATTCGGGTAGCTGAGAAAATTCTAATATTGATTGATACCAAACAAGATAGGTTTATCTCGAAAGATGCAATGGCTAGACAAAGAAAACTATTTGGTTCAGATGAAAGATAAAAAAATGGCTAGTCGAAGAAAACTTTTGGTTCAGATGTGGAGGAAATGAGGATGCTCATTTATCTCGAAACATAAAAATTTAAGATAGGTTTATCTCGAAAGATGAAAATGGTTAGTCGAAGAAAACTTTTGGTCCAGATGTGGGGAAATGAGGGATTCTGGGGGAAATGAGGGGGTGGATGCCCCAATTATACTCTACTGATAAGCAAAAACAAAAGCAAAAAATCTATAACCAAAATCTAATATGCACACCACTAAAATAATCACTGTCCCACCTTATGCGCTCGGAAAAGTCGGAATCGGGAATAAACTAAAACAAATAAATAACAACAAAATAAATCAGTATACCCTAATTAACTTAAAGCAGCAAAAGAATAAAGAAAATAAAATAGGGTGAACCCGCACATCTCCACAGGACTTTTTAAAAGTGATAGTGAATGTGATCCCACCTAGAACGTTTAGTGCATACCCACCAGAACTTTAACAGTGCATCATCTCCTTTTAGCAGCAAGATACTAATAGACGAAAGAAGACGACCAGATCTTCGGATGCTTGGGAAATTTATATACGAGGTAGGATTAAAATTGTGGCGGCTGTACTCGCATACGCATTGACTTGTATTAATAAGGAGATTTTGAAATAATTTAATGAGCATGTTTTTGTGCGTAATGGCGCTATCCATCATAATGCTTATGCGAGTGCAACTGATAATTTGGGCGATGCTTTTGCTAATTTATGCACTGTTACATGCTTTTGCTTATTTAGATATTTATTAGTTTATTTATATATTTATTTTATGTTTATTTATATACTTACATTATATTTATACTTATTTTATATTTATATCTTTGCCTGTATTTTTGTTCTGTGGCTTGATTTTATTTGCTAGACGTTTTTCGCCAATTTTTGGTGACAGTATATATAGGAAAGAAGATTGTACATACAATATGTAAGTTAGAGAATGATAGGGAACGCTAGGGATAAATGTAGAATGAAATTTGAATAAATACTTAGAGCAAGGAGGACGAATTTGTAAATATATAAAACAGGCAAAACAGCTGGATTTACTATTAAACATTAGGCGAATGCTTAGAAAATTTTAATCCATTTTTAATATTAGCTAGCTAGATTTGAATAGTTTTAAGAAGACCCTTCCTATCCGGTATTACGGATCCCTCCCAATTTTTTTTCGTGTGTCTTGTGGATCGGGCTAACTCCAGAATCAATGCTAAGGATACTATTCTTTAAGTCCAATTTTTAGTTTCAGTTTCTATTTAGTATTGATTAACCTGAAGTTAGATTAAATTTGGAGCACGTTTACTTTTCGCGTTTAAACCCAATGTAGTACCTTCGGGTGGAGCATTGGGGACGTGGCCGCAAGCATAGCGGCTTTTAATTACATTATAATGTCTCCGTTTCTGCCTTATTCTTCATTTGGTACACCTGTTCTTGTTCCGAAACACCCGTTTACCACATAAGAGTAATTTTTCCCTCATTCCGGGCTACTGACCACATTGGCTGATTAAGTATGCTTTTCAATCCACCTTTTTCTATCGCTTTTGCTCAATGCGAGCCCTTCTTCTACTCTCTTCTACCTGGAAGTCAATAGTACATTCCAAAATGCCTACCTCCTTCTTTTACCTTTCCTACATTTCTATTGCCTTTTCATTTTCGTTAGTCACCGTGTGGTCGCGTGGGGGTTTTCATAGACACCTGGACCACGTCTCTGGAAACCTTATGCGGTGCCGTTGTCAGCCGCACGTGGCCGCTAGCAGTGCAAGTATGTATGTATGTGTAAGTGTATGTATGTATGAATATATATCTTACCGATATCCATCAATGTCCGGTGCAAGAATGCACTCACATGCTTTTTCCGGTCACTGGTACCGTTTTAATTAACAGGTCTGCTTCACAGGTCGCTCTCTTTTAAGGGGTACGAATATCGTTCCTGCGTAACGACTTCAAAGAGTTACTCTTTTTTGTATCTTTACGATGGAGGACAATATGGCTTGGTAAGCTGGGGAATTCTACGCTATATCTTTAAAGTGTAAAGTTGTAGCATGCCTTAGCGTGCTGGGACGTTTTGGCTGCATTTATTGTGATTTAGTTTTATCTTAATATCTCTATCTTACCTATCATCTTTAGTAATAACTTGAGACTTTCTCTTACTTTTTTTTATTGTTCTAACGATTGGTATTTATGACCAGACGTGTAGGAAAATTTTTGAGTATTGAGTGAAGAAGCTAACCTGATGGTAGCAATGTAATTTGTTAGGTTAGAAATGTAAGAAATTAGTAAGATGGTACTGTTGGTAAATTTATTAATTCACAACTATGCCATTCAAAAGTTTTGATGTGTACTGTTTATTAAGCCAGAGTACCAACACATAAAAATTTGTAAAATGTATAGTAACTTGATCTTTCGGGCAAATTTTTGCCAAATCAGAAACAGTTAAAATGCAATGCTTATGTGCGTGTGCACCAAAAAACTGTAAAGTTAGCTTTAGGTTATTGTAGAAATGTTAGGCGACTTGTCGCAATTGTATTTAGTTGTAGTTGTGTTTCGTGCTCTCCGACAAATTTGTGCTGTCGATTATAACTGCGCCACATCTAAGACTCGTGTGTGCATTTATAGATGTAGTTCGATAATCTTGGGGCTACACATTCCGTTTCCTGGTTACTCGCAAGACGCGTTATCGGTTGAAAAAACCAGGTGGCGCCTAAAATAAACATTTAGTAGAATATAAATTAGTTTATATGTAAGTAAGTGAAGCTCTAGACTTTAAGTTCCTACCGTGCTAAAAGTCTTTTTCTTTTTTTAAGATTTTTTTCTTTTATGGCTTTGTTGCGATTGTTACATGCCAACTGGCATGCATCATGTTTAAATTTAATTTGTAAATAAATTCCCGCGTATATTTTTAAATGAATAACGCCAACTTTCGTCGTCCCTGACAGTCGCGCCTGCGCAAAAGTAATGCGGAGTGCGCGTGGTGTAGAAAGACGCCATTAAGTTACGAGCTCTCGACGACGCAACAACTATCTTGGTGTGGCGTGTCTTTTCTTTTTAGGATGTAGGTTCCTTCTACCGTTTGCCTTCGTGTACCTGTTACCTAATTCCTGTCATTCCCCTACGAGTGCAGTAAAAAGAAGGACGGATGCAATTTGATTCAACAAGGCGTGAACTGGACCCATCCTGCTAAAATATCGTGGGACCCCGATACGAATTCACGAGATTCCGCCATGTAAGTAATTTGTATTGATTTAAATTGTGTTTGCAAATTGACTTAAAAAAAGGTTGCATCACTTTTAAAACGTGACCGGTATAAGTTAGAAATATGGCGGGAATCATACCGCGAGTGAAACACCTTGAACTGCTATAATCCACTTCCAATTGTAAACGCAGTTTTCTCTTTATCGTTTGGCTCCAAGCCTACCTGCCAGTATCCGCTTTTCAAGTCCAAGGTCGCAAACCATTTAGATCCGGATAAGTGTCATCAATTCTGGGCCAAGGATAGCTGTCTTTCTTTGTGACATTGTTTAGCTGCTGGCAGTCTACACAAAACTTTGTTGACCCACCATTTTTCTTGACAAGCACTACCGGGGATGCCCATGGACTATTCGAGGACTCGATCGCTCCATGTCTGTGATATTTGCTCGGCTTCCTTACGTTTTACCAAAGGAAGCCGCCAGGGATGTTGTCGTATCGGTTGTGCATCTCCAGCATTGGTTTTATGTTGCACCACATTCCTCCTTCCTTTCTCACTATCATCCAGTGCAAACACACCTCGATATTCTCCGACCAGTTCTTTTACCCTGCTCAGTGGGTCACCGTTTAATCCTTGATACGAAGGTATTAACATATCCAGCAATTTCTGTGAGCAACCGTTGGCTGGTTTATCTTTTGTGTCGTCCACACAACGATTAATACGGCATACTAGAACGCAAGTTCCCCCAATAATGTTTTTCTTCAAAGTCACCGTATGAGGATTAATGTTTAGCACCCTTATTGATATCATGTTTCGAGACTTTTCCAGTGTTCTTCCAATCAGTAATCCCTTCTGACCCATTCCCGATTCAGTTGCTTCCATCATGCATACTTGTTCTTCCCAGAGAGTACCATCCGGGCTGCCCATCACGATCATTTCCGTCTTCTCGGGTATTTTTATATCACAAATCATTCAAACTTTGAAACGTTGTTTTAGTAAATTTCATTATTATGCTATTTTGGTTAATATTAGTTAAACTTGGTGGTACCTTAATCACTACTTTTCAAGTTGGCACTTCGCTATTTGAATGTCTAATTTGTCATTAAGTTGGTCCTGCTTCTTTCTTGTCTGTTGTCGGACACCATCTTATGCTGATCTATCATAGGAAGTAGGCGAGGTTCTGTGTCTGCCTAAAAAATCTCTGATTTTGAAGATTTCAGAGGCTACAGAGATTTTAGTTGGAACATATCTGTTTAGATTTATGTTTGGATGGTGATATTTTTCGACTTCGTCTTGTGACGGACTTAAAACCTTCCTCTTTGAAGGTACACCCTCGTGGGGTATATTTTAATAATGTTATCTTCTTTCAGGATCCTATTGACCGTTATTTTGTGTGTTAATATTGATATAGTTTGCCCACCTTGCGGTACGTCGCTTCTGCATACTGTTATGTATTAGTAGCTTATTTATTTATTTCATGGAACTTCTTCAGGGACTCGTTTTAGGGAACTATTGCAGGGTCGTATTGCAATAACAATTTAGCGTATATGTTGGCGTACTGGTCTAGGTGCTACTTTTGGGATCATGTTATAGTCTACGTTCGGAAGCCGTTGTGAGTTTCGTCGTTTATGGTACATGTAAATTGTGGCTTGGCTGCTACCGTTCAATTTAGAAGAGATCACTATTGTGGAAGCTTATAACACTGGTAATGCAGGTTTACACTAACCGCCGATAAGTCAGGTTGTATCAATTGTACATTTATTTCATTTCGTCTGTTAATTCTGTTTATATCATTTACTATTCTGCATCGGCAAAAGTTCTTTTTAAGAGTTTCAGGTTTATACATAACCTTCGTATATAGGTATGTAGAGGAGATTTTGGAATATGTGTACAAATGTATGAGCACCGTTCCCTGTAGGTTTATATATACCTTTATCTATTATGTATCTCGTCCGAGTGCTGTGCAGGTTTTAATACTGAAATCATTACATTCTAATTCACTGTGATAACCTGTGTTAGTTAACGGAAACACACAGGGGAAAGGCCGTTAAAGTAAGTCGGTACTTCCATTAGAGTATACATGTATGTTTCACATTTAGTGGAGAAGAATTAGTATAGTATAATGTATTTTTACTATATCATGTTGGCGACAAGCCAATAGTTCATATTGGTTTTATAGCTATATTTGTATTTGTAGGTTCCACACTTGGTGGTGAGAAAATTGTGTTTATTATAGGTACAAACTGGGACTGTAACATACTGAGGAAAGACTGTAAGTATATGTATATCTATTGGAAGGTGTCAAGTTGTAAATCCATTGGTGAGAAACAATTCACCAACTATATTAATTCTTACTTACTAGCGAAAAGATTTATAGGAATAGCACTCGGGTCGGGACTCTTGTGGTAGTGATTCTGCATTTAGCTTCCGTACACTTTGTAGATGTGCGGTTATAGATGATTTGTCTGCTTATATGTCATAAGGGTTGTTTGCTTTTGTGTATTTAGATTTAGTAATCCAGTACCGTATTGGTTGTCTTTAAGTTTATATTACGGGACCTTACAGGTACAATAAATTTATTTTGTGATTAGACTGATGCTATTTTGATGTGTTTATTACGTTTATCTTGGGAATAATCCAGAATCTGTTGGAACTAAGGATTCGTCGTTCTTGTTGCTCCAACATTTTAGTTTCTGACGTCTTGGCATTCAGCGAACTGATATTCTGTTTCTTGCAGTTCGCTGCGGAACCCACCCTACTTCGCGATGGAGTCTCAGACTGTGCAAACCGGAGCATATTTTTGTTATCGTATTCCTAACGAACCCCATTGTGTCGACTTTATCAAAATTCCCGTGACAACTTGCATCGTCTGGTTACTCGTTCCTTGAAATGGAATCTCATCATCATCTATCCGAAGTATTTGTCTTTCATGTTCACATGAAACCCATATTCTCTTATGAGATCCATTCCCAAGATAACTTCTTCTGTAATTTCAGCTACCAACAACCGATGATTAATTAGTTTGTCTCCAATTCCCAACGTAACGGCAGTCTCTCCGTGAGTAGAAATTTTCTCACCACTTGCCGTTCGAAGACATACCTATGCAGGCAGCAGTTTTCCACGAACAACCAAATCTGGGCTTACAACAGTCCTTGTCGCTCCTGTATCTACGAGTAATCGGAAAACCCTACCATTAATTCTACCATCAATATAAATGCTGTCCAGACTTTTCCCATCGACGATACAGCACGGATGATAATCTCCAGGGCACTACGTTGTTCCGTTGACGTTCGCTCCCTTACATCGACTTGCTTTAGTTTTGCCGCTGCTCAACCGGTTTTTTTTTGGTTGAGCACAGCGTTTCTGTATATGACCAACTTTACCGCAGCTCCAGCATCGCAGACCCAATTTCCGCGGTCGTTGTCTTTTTTTTTTGGCGGCTCCGTGGCGAAGTGGTATGTGTGTGACTACTACGAGCAAGGTCCCGGGTTCGAATCCCGACACGGTCCGCTTGAAAAATGTTAGGCGAGCATTTTTCACAAAAATACACCCTCGTTCGGATGAGAGGTAAAATGCAGGTCCCGTGTGTGAGTGTTGTCACGCACGTTAAAGATCCCTACCTTGCTTGGCACAGCAAGGGTTCGGCAAAATTCTAAATTTTCCAGGTAAAAAAAACTCGCTTCCTGACCAATGTAGTACCTTCGGGTGGAGCATTGGAAAATCACATGTAAGGTCGTTGTCTTTCCAGCCTTTCCGCCTTTTGTTTTTCAAACACACGGTTGATTATTTCTTCAATGCTATTCTGCAATTGACCAGGTTCTTCTAAGGCAGACCGAACTTTGTGACTCACACTGTGTGATGTCTGCTTAGCTGCTTCAAATTCAAGCGCATGAGCCAGTGCGCATTTAACATTTTTGGCCGCGCCAATTTTAGTGCTTGCTGTATTTTGCCATCTTTAACGCTGTCCACAAATATTTGAACAGCCACTTGTTCGAGGAAACTATCTGGTGCCGTTGGGTATGGCAATCTAACTAATCTGGTAACGTCAGCTTCGAGTACTTGCAGGCTTTCATTTGTCTTTTGCGAGCGGTTCTTAACGTTTTGAAGGTGAACGTCTCCATATCTCATCTCAAGCTTCGATATTAAGAGGCCGTAATAATTCTGTTGGTGACCGGGAATAGTTTGCAAGGAGTTAAAAGCTTCCCTCGTAGGGCCACTATTAAGGAGATAGCCTTTTCTTTGTTGCACCAACCGTTAGCTATTGCAGCAGCATCAATTTGATTCAAATATGCCGGCCAAGGTATTTTACCATAAAATGTCGGCGGTTTCACTTTAAATTTTGACGGTATTGATTCGCTTCCTTCCGTGCTTCTTATTTCAGGGATGTTCTGATTTACAACTTGGTTTGCTAATTCTAGTGACCGCGTTGTTAGTGAAATCATTTGTTCTTACAGCTTTATCACACTTTCCATTTTTGCCAATTTGCTGTCCAACTTTTGCTCAACTGTTTTTACCTGTTTAGTAAAATGTTCTTTCAATGCAATGGAGCCTTTCATTAATTTTGTTTTTGCGTGGCTGTATTTTCATTCAACTTTTCTTCCATTTTCGCAGCATTTTTGCTAAGTGTCACTTCTAGTTTAGCCGACCTCTCTAACATGCCGGATTTAAAATCCTTAAGGAAATTCATTAAAGTTTCTGCGTCCATTTAACTTTGGCTTCTTGTAACAGGCATATACACACTACTCAGATGTCTTTAGACTTGTGTTTTTTTTTTATTAATCACTATACATCCAACACAGCCTGACACCAGCGTAGCGGGCTACTGTTAACGCGTTCAGCAATTTAGAACAAGTATTAACAAAAGTCTTTATTACTCACTATTCACAAGTCTAATTAAGAGTATATGCCTTATTTATATGTTTTCAGTCCAATTAACAATGAAGCACTATCACACTAATGCTATTTACAATCAATAATTCCTTCTTAAACTAAATCCTTAACCATAAGTTTTCTTAGCACTACTATAATTTATTTATCACTCTTTTGTCTACTTATGTACAAGCTGGCGGTACAATGTGCACATTTACATAAAACAAGTTTATATTTACTATAAGACTTTTAAAACGTAATGACCAACTAACTATACACGATATGATTTATATACGACATTTGGATATGGACTAACTGATGTTGTTGAAAAGGGCTTAAATATGCAATATTCTATTGGTTAGTTGTAGTAAAATGTATTGTTAGCTCAGGTTTGTTGTTTTGTCATGTTTATATAGTTTTGTTAAGTTTGCTATGAAAAAAAAAGCAGAACTGTCAAAGTAGAAATACGGTGACAGGTCACAAAAAGTTGTATTCTTATTCTAAAAACAGTAAAATAAATACTTTCTAGTCCAGACAAAGGTGTTTTGCCTTAGACGGGTAGTTTATATTCACGAGATACCACATTTTGGTCACCGTGACAGGACTCGAAAGATTGTTTCATAGATGTATTGAATTTTGCCACGTTAAGCCGCAGACTTTGGATCACGTGACTGGTATTGACCAAATTCAAATTATATCACACTTGGAAATATGGAACTCGACAGCAAAAAGAAGAAAGTACGCAAAGTTCTATGGAAAGCGTTTACGAAATACGCTACGGAGTTGGAATCCTTCCTATTGCAACCTGGTTTTGATTTAGAGCAGATACAGGTGTGTCAGGAACAGTTACAAGAAAAATTGTAAGTTTGGAGATTTTTGATTTGCTTGTAGATGCAGACACCGGCGAAGATGATTTATTATTAGACAAAGAGGGGTCTGATGCATATGCTAAACGATATAAAGAGCTTAACATTCGGTGTAATAAGCTTTGTCAGAACGAGCCTGAGAGAGCGGTGGCTCGGAGTGATCAGGCAGACGTGTCGCTAGTTGCAGGTAAGCGTGCGTTTAAGCTGCCAGTCATCAAATTCAAGAGGTTCGATGGTGACGTGCGAGGATGGCTTTCATTTAGGGCGCAATTCAAGAAGGTGGACGAGGATCCACACACCGATCTTACCGATAAAGTAGAATATTTAATTCAAGCTACTATACCAGATAGTAGGGCGAGGCATCTCGTAGACAGTTATCCTACGACTGGTGATAATTATACAAAATGATAGACAATTTGAACTCGCGTTTCGGGAGAAAAGACCTGCAAATTGAGATGTACGTGCGTGAACTTTGGAAATTAGACATTTCTAAGCTTTAAGATAATATCGAAACACAATTACGGGTGCTCGAAACCCTGGGTATAACATCCGATAAATATGCCGCGATGCTTTTTCCGTTAATTGAAACTTGTCTCCCAGAACAACTTTTACGTAAATGGCAAAGAGGTTCAATAGGGTTGAAATCAGATGTCACCACCCTTGAAACAGTGATTTCAGTGAAAGGAGGTGTGGTTATTACTTTAGAAAATCGTCTAAAAGCATTGATGCAGTTTCTACAACAGAAAGTTGAGAATGAACAAGGTATAATAATGGCATCTGAGGGTTTTGGGTTATATAAAACAAAAATGACAAATTCAACGCTGTCGATGGCAGCGTTGAAACGAAATCGTCAGATTTTAAATCATACTTAAGAAAGTAAAGTTCTCAAATGTATTACTTGTGATAGTGGGCACGACAGTTTAAATTGTACAAAAGTCGCGGATTACAAAAAATAGAGCATGTTTTTGTTGTTTAAAGATAGGACACCAATCTAGGAAGTGTCGAGGACACGTTAAATGCTTACTTTGCGCAAAACATCATGTTACTGTGGTGTCCGAACGCAAATGCAAATAAGCAAAAACCCGAGGTACAGAAAGGTAACGACCCTTCGCCAGAATTAAACGTGACCAACTGTATCAACACGCAGGTCTTTCTGCAAACTTTGCTCGTCACGATAGTTGGGGAGAACTGCTCTTGTAGCATATATGTCTTAATAGACACGGGTTCTCAACGTTCTTATATCTTACGATGAACCGCTAACAAATTGAGGATGTCGCCTAAGTCGGAAGAACGAATAATGCATTGCCTGTTTGGGGAAGTGTTGACTAAACAAACTCGCCATTCTTATGAAATTACGTTGTCGCACAATGACTATAAATGCAAATTCGAGGTGCTTGATCAACCAAAGATCTGCAGCAATGTATCTCCTATTTTTCTGAACCCTGTATATAGCAGAATTACTACGCTTGAACATAGTGCTACACGACACTACTCGTGAATCTGACACTATCGAGTTGTTAATTGGTTCAAACGTCGCAGGTAAATTGTACACAGGCCGGCGACATGTTTTAGAGTGTCGGCTCGTCGCGATTGAAACCTTGTTAGGGTAAAGTACCTTGGTATGGACCGAAACGAGGCGTTTCCTCTTCTTCCTTAGTCCTTTTTACTGGTGATGTAAATATTAACAACTTATGAGAGTTAAATATTTTGGGAATTTCCGATCCTTGCAAAAATAGAACTCGCCAAGAGCTAGAATTAGCTGCAAACGAATATTTTTCTGAATCTGTTAAAGTGGACATTGAAGGGCGTTATGGAGTAAGGTTGCCGTGACTGGAGGGGCATCCGCTGCTTCTTTCCAACTACTACGTTTCTAAAAAAACGGTTGAATGGCGTTTTGAAGAAGTTAACCGCTGAAAAGCTACTCGAGGAGTATGATATCATATTCAGAGTGGGTGCTGGATGGAATTATAGAGCAAGTAACGGTGAACTTATTCGATGATATTGGACATTATTTACCTTACAGATCAGTAGTATAGGAAAGTTCTAAGTAGAGTATAATTGGGAATCCTGGCACCACATTTCCCCCCGAATCCCACATTTCCTCACACATCCGGACCAAAAAGTTTTCTTCGACTAACCATTTTTCATCTTTCGAAATAAATATATCTTAATTTTTCATCTTTCGAGATAAATGAGCATCCTCATTTCCTCCCACTTCTGAACCAAAAAGTTTTCTTCGACTAGCCATTTTTTTATCTTTCATCTGAACCAAATAGTTTTCTTTGTCTAGCCATTGCATCTTTCGAGATAAACCTATCTTGTTTGGTATCAATTAATATTAGAATTTTCTCAGCTACCCGAATCTTTAGGAATTTTTTAGATATCATCACCCCCAAGGGTGCTACCCCGGACCTACCCTGATTTTAAGATTTCTTACCTGTAGCGACTTTTAATCGTTCTTATAAATTTTTTATACATGCAATACATCTTGTTAGTCTAGAATTTTATGTAGAATCCGAATCTGTAAACAGATTTAAAACAGGACCACCCCTTACCATTTTACACACACCCTCCAAATTATAACTTTCCTGCAGCTCATATCTAAAAGAAAATCTAAAGCCCATTCTTAAAACTTTTTATTACAGACAATTTTTACTAATACAGTTTAAATTTTGTAAACCACATTTCTAAATACATATTCACAATTTTTTATTTTGAACCTAGAACTTCTCATATCGGCTCATACTTATTAATATTTATTTCTAAATAGAGCACTTTTTCCAAAGACCAACCGAACCCGCATGTTTCAAATTCCTCTGATTTTGTTCTTATGGTCTCGCTTAAGACCTTATACATATTCTCCAAATTACTAGAAGACGTTATAACCACATTTTTTGTGTTAAAGAATTTCACATCGGTAGTCTCTTCCCCCATTTTGGTGTAAACGCCGTAGAGTTCGCAGTAGACTTTTAATGCTGTATGTTGTATTCTTTTTTCATTTATTAATCGAATAAATCGCTCTTTCTGCTTCCAAAAAAACTCGGGCACCCAATCGTCGACACTGGCGTTCTTTATGCGATAGCTAGCCATACGGTTGTTAAACGCTGTACTAACCATTTCTACACCATCGTCGCTAGTAGCGGTAACTGATGCATTTTATGTCTGTTGCTCCTTAAGTGTGCGGCATACGTAGTCTTTTCCATTTCGAAATCGCATACTTTACACATAATTCGTGGTTGTTTCGTACAAGGCCCTTTAACAGCTAGCGGGGCTGAACGTTTACGGCTTAATGACATACCGTGCTGTTTTTCCTTGTGTCGCTGTAAGTTGCCCATTATCGTAAAAGCGATACCGCAAGACCCACAGTTAAAGAACTTTGCTGCGGACGGATGTATAAGCTTAACCGTGGACGATGTTACGCCACGACATTTCTTCTGGTGCCGTTTGAGAGCATTTTTCCAGGTATAGGAAGCACCGCAAGAGTTGCACTTAAAAACGTTTGCAGATACCATTTTAGTACAAAACAAAATCCGCACTATAAGACTTGACTTGTAAGCGAACTAACTTATAACTAAAGAATTTACTCCAGCGTACCTGCTTTATGTACACTATAGAATGCAAACCGAAGGTTTCCGAAGACACCGAACGAAGTTGAGGATTCATCGGGGAACTAAATGACGTCATAATCCTTGCTGCACGTCCAATACATTTAGCGCCAATGCATGCACCCGGTTCGCATCGTCGATGGTGCGAATGTCGTTAGTAGAAACATCGGAAACGTCTTCCATGTTATACGGATTGCGTGCATATTAAAAATCCAAAGGGTGATAGCACACGCACACAAATTGTGTGCAAGTCGTGCTGTAGAAGATGCAGTGCTACTATAACCAAAAACACTTTAAACCATTACTAAGAAAATACCAACTTGTTGTCTACAGGATACTTACTAATAAAGTAATTTAATTTTAAATAACTTCTACGTCATATTTTAGGTAGGCTTGAATATTTTCCAAATGAATCACCAAGCGAAAGTATATGCTTAGCAGTATTAAAATTAACCATTAATTTCCAATTTTTACGACCGTGGTTAATTATAGATTAAAATTTAATTTGTGCACGTTCGAGCTTCTCGTAAACAACATATTTTATAGCAACAATGCGCTGTATAATACATGCATACCCTTCTGCGCTACTGCTATTCTTGTAATTGCTAGAAAAGTCACTCTCTTTACTGTTAGGACCGATGCAAAGCACCATTTTTTTTATACTTTCTATAGCACATCGCGCACTTTTTCGTCTGATAATTAAATTTTGCTTCTGTAGGGTTTTACACTTTCGCATAGCGGTCGACCGCACGTAATGATTTCTAGAACCGGTAAGTACTTGATATCGTCCAAATAGAGAATTAGATGCTCGATGTCTGTCAACTTCCAATTCCCTCGTAAAAGGTAGAAAAACTCGGTCAATCATCCATCTTAAACTTCGACCCGCTCCGTTCTGATAATTTCCAAACATTTTTAAACGACAATGGCCGAGAATTTTAAACCTCCGAGGATCTTTAAGTCGTGATCAATTACACATCCGAGCTACGCGTAAACCAACATATTTTGCAGCAACTGTATAATACATGCATACCCTTCTCTGCGCTACTGCTATTCTTGTAGTTGCTTGGAAAAGTCAGTCGCCCTTTTACTGCTAGGGGCCAAAAAGCACCATTCCATACTTTTCTTTATAAGTGTAGCACATCGCGCACTTTTTGTCGGTTAATTAAATTTTTGTTTATGTAGGCCTTTACACTTTCGCTTATTTAAACATCTAATACGAGCGATTAACCACTTTCGATTATTCTAACGGGAACCACCATACATCCCACCGCACCGTTCTTTTGAATCCAACGATCCTATGGGCTTCCACGCACTAACACCTGACGTATCTTTCCTACTATTTGTTAAACAAAACCACCGGTATCCCATTGTGGACGTAAACAGATGTTTGTGGATGTGAGAGTATGTAACCATATACATTAACCAGTCTAAGCTATTTTATTTAGTCCACGAAAACTACTATTTTCTAAACCACAATTAATAATCGCCTTTATAGGTTCCACATTTCGACCATTACCCAATGACTGGTGCTACGTACATGGAAACTTTAATTTCTTATTGGAGAGAATTCTTATTCTCCCGCACTGCGGTAGTTGCATGCCTACCCCTTTTGGAGGTATATGCTCGTTATAGGTTGTAAGACCCTCGGTTTTACTTAACTACAATTCGTGAAACCCCTTTAATCTTTTTAATCGTATCTTTCTCGCCTACAATTACAGTAGGACTTAGCCTTACTACCAACAAATTCTAATACTGGACCCCCATTAAATACGTCTTTAATTTTCCCTACAACTTTTTTTGTTGACAAGTGTTATATTGTATTTATTATACGCAGGGTAGTCACTCTTTTAAGATAAATATATTTTGCTAGGTATCAACTAATATTAAATTTTTCTAGGGACCCCAAATCTGTAAACAGATTTTAAATAGGACCACCCATACAAAGTTATGCGTTTTAAAGACTAATTTTGCTCATCTTTATTTAACACCATCTTTAAACCCTTTTGCTACAAGACATATGCCTTAGCTAACCATCTCCCGAGAAATCTAAAACCACCGTGTCTCGCGAATACCACGTGGAGATAACACGTATACTCTGTCAACCAGGATAGAAGCCGGAAGGATTTGGAAGGTGGGAGAAGAACTTAAAAATTATGGAATCTTAAAACTAATATATACAAATATAAACAACTATCTTATATCTTTACGCCCCATGCGTAGATTGTTGTACTATTAGGAATGATGTACCTTTTGTCATCTTCCTCGATAAACTAATTTTATTAATAAGCTGCGTATGCAAATCGTATTCTTTACTCCGGATACATACGCAGACAAGTACTCGATACCATCCAAATAAAGTTTGGATGCTTGGTGACTGTTAACATCCGCTTCCCTCGTGTACGCCCAGACACATCCCAGCCCATGAGCACCCCTGGCATGCACACCCTGCCCATGCGCACCCCTGCGCGTGCACCCCTGCCCATGCGCTGCCCATGCGCACCCCTCTGTGCGACTGCTATTTCGGGTAACTCACAGCCTTTTATAAATAAAGAACAATGTTATATACTATTATAAAATGTTTATTCTGACATTATACATAACAAATTTAAAAATATTTAATACCAAGCATGGGTCATTTAAACTTAATTTTAATACAAAGTTATACACAGAAGACAGTCCTTTCTTTATGTTTGTTTGGAGTGGTTTAATTTTATCTAATTTTATTCGCAGCTTAAAATTTAAATCGATGCCCAAGTCTTCTATCTCCTTTTCTAACCAATAGTTTGATACATAGAGACCGTCTAGGTTTTCGAATTGTAAAATGTACCGAAGTTTGCCTCTATATTTAAAGTCTTTGATTCCGCCGACAACCAGATCCATTCCTTCGTGTAATTCTTGCAGCTTGTGACAATCTTTTAATCGCAGCTTTCCCACTATATCCTGCATACGTATCTTGTTAGCTTGATCGACTTCTTCTTGTCGGTATTGGAGGAAATCCTTTTCTCCCACAACTGTTGCGTAGTTGCATGTCCACCACTTTTGGGAATATATGGTTGTTATAGGTTGTTAGACCCTCGGTTTTAAATGATCCAAAAGGTTCTTTACTAGGCAAATATACAATGTTTAACGGAACCCCTTTGCGTGTGGTGTACGCAAAGATTACGAAACCCGCATTCCTTAGTTCGTCTATGTTATCTGCCATTTTGATAAATACGTTTTAGAATAACCTTTTAAAAAGTATACGGATTTAGTACCATCCTTTTCCGCAAGAACGCCTACATAACTAAAAGAGTCTTTTTACTAACCCAAATGCATACAACTTGTAGAAACCAGATGTATCTAAGTCAGTCCATCGGCACATAAAATAATCTTTTAATTCTTCCTCATTTTCTCTAATAAGATGTTCTTTGTCTAACATATCTTTGTATTGTTCGCGTATTGACGCAGTGTTTTCCATGTAGTCCAATTTTCGCCTTTTGCATCCATTTCCTCTAATTCCAGTTGTCTTTTCCTTCCACTTACAGCGTATGGTATACATAATGGGGCAATTTCCTTTAGCGTAAACGGATAGAGTTTACTACCAATATTTACGCGTTGTCGTACAACCTCTGGCGAATGTTAGGTATCTATCAATCCCAATTCCGAAATACTATTTCTTTTGGAATTGTAGAATATGGTGTTGCAGATTGTGTAAAATATGTACTACCTGCTTTAATGTAGCACTTGTGTAAGATTTTATTTTATCTTGGCTGTCTTCCTCCTCTACTATCTCCAAATAATTTACAGGTAAATAGTTAAAACAAAAGCCGAAAGCACATACTTTATCAATTTTCCCTTTCCTTGGTTTTTGGACAACTTAATTTGAAGCCGTCAATTTTTTGTATTGCCATTCCCCAATACACGTACTGTAGCAGGTTATTATACACTAAACAGCAGCTATTTTGTAGCTTGTGATAGCTTATCCACATTTTGGAAGTGGACCAGTCTTCGCTTTGGAAGTAAACTTATATTTCCAATGGTTAAACAGCTTTTAAGGGTTTATACACCCTTCATGACATGTTCCAATTCCAGTTTATTTGTCCTTAATCCTTCCATTTCTTTGGCCAAAGTAGAGAAATTTTCCCTTAAACGACATCTGGACAACGTAAAAAATCTAGTATATGATTCCAATTGTTTATTAACACCAGGACTTGTTATTGGAACAAATTTGTTTAAATCTTAATTCTTCATTTTTTACCATGTTAAAAACAATTCCCTTTTACTTGTCAACAAATTTAACTTTTTTTCGTATTCTTTAAGCAAAATTTCTTTTTTAAATAAACAATTCCATCTTGCTAAAATCCCGCAAATTTTTACATATGTCAAAAATGTAATTTTTGATTCGCAATAATCTTTTCCTCAATAAATTTCCAACTTAAATTTGTTCCACTTTTTGGGCCAAAGATTAAATTTTATTTGTCGGTTTCCCCGGAAACTTTACCTTCCCCAATCCCCAAGAAACGAATTTGCCTTTTGTCACCGAGGGGGCGAAAATATTTTACCCGAAAATAATATAAAATTCATTTGCTAAAACAATTTACCCATACCAAAATTTGTTTCCCCAAACATTGACCAATACCACCCCTTATACCCATGAAATGACCACATGGCCGCCGCGGGCCCAACCATTAATTTTTCCTTTTATCTAACCTAGGTCCACACTTGGTTTTTAATGGAAAACTCATTAAAAAGCAATTAGTTTAATGGGTTTTAATGAAAAACTCATTAAAAAGCAATTAGGTCATATGGTCATGGGTCATATTCATGTGGTCATGGGTCATTGGTCATTTATGGTCAATTGGTCATTGGTCATGGTCATTGGTCATGTGGTCATGGGTGGCTTGGTCATGGGTTGTGGTCATATGGTCGGGAGTGGGGTTTTTGGTAATGGAAGTAGGGGTTTTGAGTTGTTATAGTAAGACATTTTAACAACATATTCGACTATTTCGGTAATATACGCCCCACTCTGTAGGATACATAAGGAACAAATTTTCGTATTCAATTTAGTATTTGACGGTAGCTAGAAGGTAAACATGAGCGTCTCCAAGGTGATTAACGTTTCCAACTTCTTGGGAATAAAGTGAAACCGACAAATGAGCGATTTGGATTATGGCTGTTGGCAGAAAATATGTGCAACAATAATCTGGTGACAGATATTGGTAATATTTGTTATGTCGAAGGCGAAAAGATGCTGACTGGCGGACTACACACACCAATTACAGAACCATTTTGTGACAATATAATGTTGGTTAAAATTTGCGACCTTTCTGACACCGAACAAGCATCTGCAAACAAAAAATGTTTATCCTAAAAAAGAAATTTGTGGTGCATTTAACAGCTATCTACGAAGAAAGTTCGACCGATTTGTTTCGCTAGGCATGGTGTTAAAGCTAAGCTTCCGTTTTCTGGAAAGCAGTAACAAGATGGGCAGAGAGTAAAAGAAATTATCGGAAAAGAAGACCTGAATGCATTAATAAAAATTCCAAAATTATATGTGTTCCATACAAAGTGGAACTAGCAGATGTTGTTGGAAACTTTATTGGAGGAACTACCAGATATATTAGACGAAGTCGAAAAGATTATTTCTATCTTTTGACATGGATGTAACCCAAGATTTGCGGGATATTTAGCAAGATGGAGATGTGTAATTATTTAACTACAAAGCATAACCTTTGCTATAAGGGAGAATACGAAGAAAAGTGTAATATTATAGTTGACAACGATAAACTGGGGATTGATTGTTTAACATGGCTAACAACCAATGCAAGAATTAAGATTTACAACAAATTTGTGTGCCAGATAACAAGTCCTGGTGTTAATAAACAACTTTATATACTAGATTTTTACGTTGTCCAGATGTACGTTTAAGGGAAACATTTGCGTCTACTTTGGCCAAAGAACATGGTATTACGCGATTGGAAGCGACAATATACAACTGTGCAATTGGAAGCTATGTCAGTGCGGAACGGGTGTATAAACCCTTAAAAGACTGTTTAACCTTATTGGAAGATAGTGTTATACTTCCTAAAGGCGCCAATGTACTCGGTACCACTTACCAAAATGTGGAGTAAGCTATCGGACAAGCTACAAAATAGCTGCTGTTTAGTGTATAATAACCTGCTACAGTACGTGTATTGGGGAATGGCAATACAAAGAAATTGACGGCTTGCAAATTAAGTTGTCCAAAAACCAGAGGAAAGGGAAAATTGATAAAGTATGTGCTTTGGCTTTTAGTTTTAACTATTTACCTGTAAATTATTTGGAGATAGTAGAGGAGGAAGACAAGCCAAGATAAAATAAAAATCTTACACAAGTGCTACATTAAAGCAGGTAGTACATATTTTACACAATCTGCAACACCATATTCTACAATTCCAAAAGAAATAGTAATTTCGGAATTGGGATTGATAGATACGCCTAACATTCGTCCAGAGGTTGTACGACAACGCGTAAATATTGGTAGTAAACTCTATCCGTTTACGCTAAAGGAAATTGCCCCATTATGTATACCATACGCTGTAAGTGGAAGGAAAAGACAACTGGAATTAGAGGAAATGGATGCAAAAAGGCGAAAATTGACCACATGGAAAACACTGCGACAATACGTGATCAATACAAAGATGTGTTAGACAAAGAACATCTTATTAGAGAAAATGAGGAAGAATTAAAAGATTATTTTATGTGCCGATGGACTGACTTAGATACATCTGGTTTCTACAAGTTGTATGCATTTGTGGTTAGTAAAAAGACTCTTTTAGTTATGTAGGCGTTCCTTGCAGGAAAAGGATGGTACTAAATCCGTATATTTTTAAAAGGTTATTCTAAAAACGTATTTATCAAAATGGCAGATAACAAAGACGAACTAAGGAATGCGGGTTTCGTAATCTTTGCGTACACCACACGCAAAGGGGTTCCGTTAAACATTGTATATTTGCCTAGTAAAGAACCTTCGGATCATTTAAAACCGAGGTCTTACAACCTATAACAACCATATATTCCCAAAAGTGGTGGACATGCAACTACGCAACAGTGTGTGGGAGAATAAGGATTTCTCCAATACCGACAAGAAGAAGTCGATCAAGCTAACAAGATACGTATGCAGGATATAGTGGGAAAGCTGCGATTAAAAGATTGTCACAAGCTGCAAGAATTACACGAAGGAATGGATCTGGTTGTCGGCGGAATCAAAGACTTTAAATATAGAGGCAAACTTCGGTACATTTTACAATTCGAAAACCTAGACGGTCTCTATGTATCAAACTATTGGTTAGAAAAGGAGATAGAGGACTTGGGCATCGATTTAAATTTTAAGCTGCGAATAAAATTAGATAAAATTAAAGCCACTCCAAACAAACATAAATAAAGGACTGTCTTCTGTGTATAACTTTGTATTAAAATTAAGTTTAAATGACCCCATGCTTGGCATTAAATATTTTTAAATTTGTTATGTATAATGTCAGAATAAACATTTTATAATAGTATATAACATTGTTCTTTATTTATAAAAGGCTGTGATGTTACCCCGAAATAGCAGTCGCACAGTGAGGGGTGCGCATGGGCAGCGCGCATGGGCAGGGTGCACGCGCAGGGTGCGCATGGGCAGGTGTGCATGCGCAGGGTGCTCATGGGCTGGGATGTGTCTGGGCGTACACGAGGGAAGCGGATGTTAACAGTCACCAAGCATCCAAACCTTTATTTGATGGTATCGAGTACTTGTCTGCGTATGTATCCGGAGTAAAAAAATGCGATTTGCACACGCAGCTTATTAATAAAATTAGTTTATCGAGGGAAGATGACAAAAGGTACATCATTCCTAATAGTACAACAATCTACGCATGGGGCGTAAAGATATAAGATAGTTGTTTATATTTGTATATATTAGTTTTAAGATTCCATAATTTTTAAGTTCTTCTCCCACCTTCCAAATCCTTCCGGCTTCTATCCTGGTTGACAGAGTATACGTGTTATCTCCACGTGGTATTCGCGAGACACGGTGGTTTTAGATTTCTCGGGAGATGGTTAGCTTAAGGCATATGTCTTGCATAGCAAAAAGGGTTCTAAAGATGGTGTTAAATAAAGATGAGCAAAATTAGTCTTTAAAACGCATAACTTTGTATGGGTGGTCCTATTTAAAATCTGTTTACAGATTTGGGGTCCCTAGAAAATTTAATATTAGTTGATACCTAGCAAAATATATTTATCTTAAAAGAGTGACTACCTGCGTATAATAAATACAATATAACACTTGTCAACAAAAAGTTGTAGGAAAATTAAAGACGTATTTAATGGGGTCCAGTATTAGAATTTGTTGGTAAATAGGGCTAAGTCCTACTGTAATGTAGGCGAGAAAGATACGATTAAAAAGATTAAAGGGTTTCACGAATTGTAGTTAAGTAAAACCGAGGGTCTTACAACCTATAACGAGCATATACCTCCAAAAGGGTAGGCATGCAACTACGCGGCAGTGCGCGGGAGAATAAGAATTCTCCAATAAGAAATTAAAGTTTCCATGTACGTAGCACCAGTCATTGGGTAATGGTCGAAATGTGGAACCTATAAAGGCGATTATTAATTGTGGTTTAGAAAATAGTAGTTTTCGTGGACTAAATAAAATAGCTTAGACTGGTTAATGTATATGGTTACATACTCGTACACATCCACAAACATCTGTTTACGTCCACAATGGTGATACCGGTGGTTTTTGTTTAACAAATAGTAGGAAAGATACGTCAGGTGTTAGTGCGTGGAAGCCCATAGGATCGTTGGATTCAAAAAGAACGGTGCGGTGGGATGTATGGTGGTTCCCGTTAGAATAATCGAAAGTGGTTAATCGCTCGTATTAGATGTTTAAATAAGCGAAAGTGTAAAGGCCTACATAAACAAAAATTAATTATCCGACAAAAAGTGCGCGATGTGCTACACTTATAGAGAAAGTATGGAATGGTGCTTTTTGGCGGCCCTAGCAGTAAAAAGGGCGACTGACTTTTCCAAAGCAACTACAAGAATAGCAGTAGCGCAGAGAAGGGATATGCATGTATTATACAGTTGCTGCAAAATATGTTAGTTTACGCGTAGCTCGGATGTGTAATTGATCACGACTTAAAGATCCCTCGGAGGTTTAAAAATTCTCGGCCTATTGTCGTTTGAAAAATGTTTGGAAATTTATCAGAACGGGAGCGAGTCGAAGTTTAAGTTAGATGGATGATTGACCGAGTTTTTTCTACCTTTTACGAGGGAATTGGAAGTTGACAGACATCGAGCATTTAATTCTCTATTTGGACGATATCAAGTACTTACCGGTTCTAGAAATCATTACGTGCGGCCGACCGCTATGCGAAAGTGTAAAAGCCTACAGAAGCAAAATTTAATTATCAGACGAAAAAGTGCGCGATGTGCTATAGAAAGTATAAAAAAAATGGTGCTTTGCATCGGTCCTAACAATAAAAAGGAGAGTGACTTTTTCTAGCAATTACAAGAATAGCAGTAGCGCAGAGAAGGGGTATGCATGTATTTTACAGCGCATTGTTGCTATAAAATATGTTAGTTTACGAGAAGCTCGTAACGTGCACAAATTAAATTTTAATCTATAATTAACTATGCTCGTAAAAATGGGAAATTAATGGTTAATTTTAATACTGCTAAGCATATACTTTTGCTTGGTGATTCATTTGGAAAATATTCAAGCCTACCTAAAATATGACGTAGAAGCTTATTTAAAATTAAATTACTTTATTAGTAAGTATCCTGTAGACAGCAAGTTGGTATTTTCTTAGTAATGGTTTAAAGTGTTTTGGTTATAGTAGCACTGCATCTTCTACAGCACGACTTGCACACAATTTGTGTGCGTGTGCTATCACCCTTTGGATTTTTAATATGCACGCAATCCGTATAACATGGAAGACGTTTCCGATGTTTCTACTAACGGCATTCGCACCATCGACGATGCGAACCGGTGCATGCATTGGCGCTAAATGTATTGGACGAGCAGCAAGGATATTACGTCATTTAGTTCCCCGATGAATCCTCAACTTCGTTCGGTGTCTTCGAAACCTTCGGTTTGCATTCTATAGGGTACATAAAGCAGGTACGCTGGAGTAAATTCTTTAGTTATAGTTAGTTCGCTTACAAGTCAAGTCTTATAGTGCGGATTTTGTTTTGTACTAAAATGGTATCTGCAAACGTTTTTAAGTGCAACTCTTGCGGTGCTTCCTATACCTGGAAAAATGCTCTCAAACGGCACCAGAAGAAATGTCGTGGCGTAACATCGTCCACGGTTAAGCTTATACACCCGTCCGCAGCAAAGTTCTTTAACTGTGGGTATTGCGGTATCGCTTTTACGATAATGGGCAACTTACAGCGACACAAGGAAAAACAGCACGGTATGTCATTAAGCCGTAAACGTTCAGCCCCGCTAGCTGTTAAAGGGCCTTGTACAAAACAACCACGAATTATGTGTAAAGTATGCGATTTCGAAATGGAAAAGACTACGTATGCCGCACACTTAAGGAGCAACAGACATAAAAATGCATCAGTTACCGCTACTAGCGACGATGGTGTAGAAATGGTTAGTACAGCGTTTAACAACCGTATGGCTAGCTATCGCATAAAGAACGCCAGTGTCGACGATTGGGTGCCCGAGTTTCTTTGGAAGCAGAAAGAGCGATTTATTCGATTAATAAATGAAAAAAGAATACAACATACAGCATTAAAAGTCTACTGCGAACTCTACGGCGTTTACACCAAAATAGGGGAAGAGAAGTCCGATGTGAAATCCTTTAACACAAAAAATGTGGTTATAACGTCTTCTAGTAATTTGGAGAATATGTATAAGGTCTTAATCGAGACCATAAGAACTAATTCAGAGGAATTTTAAACATGCGGGTTCGGTTGGTCTTTGGAAAAGTGCTCTATTTAGAAATAAATATTAATAAGTATGAGCCGATATGAGAAGTTTTAGGTTCAAAATAAAAATTGTGAATATGTATTTAGAAATGTGGTTTACAAAATTTAAACTGTATTAGTAAAAATTGTCTGTAATAAAAAGTTTTAAGAATGGGCTTTAGATTTTCTTTAGATATGAGCTGCAGGAAAGTTATAATTTGGAGGTGTGTGTAAAATGGTAAGGGGTGGTCCTGTTTTAAATCTGTTTACAGATTCGGATTCTACATAAAATTCTAGACTAACAAGATGTATTGCATGTATAAAAAATTTATAAGAACGATCAAAAGTCGCTACAGGTAAGAAATCTTAAAATCAGGGTAGGTCCCTTGGGGGGTGATGCTATCTGAAAAATTCCTAGAGATTCGGGTAGCTGAGAAAAATCTAATGTTAATTGATACCAAACAAGGTAGGTTTATCTCGTGGGTGGAAATGTGGAGAAAGATTTATCTCGCAGAGGGTATATGTGTAACTTTGCAGGGCGTGGTCCGATTTCAAATCTGTTTGCAGATTTGGATTCTATATAAAATTTTAGACTAACAAGATGTATCGCATGACTAAAAAAATTTATAAGAACGCTCAAAAGTCGCTACAGGTAAGAAATCTTAAAATTGGGGTAGCACCCTTGGGGGTGATGATATCTGAAAAATTCCTAAAGATTCGGGTAGCTGAGAAAATTCTAATATTAATTGATACCAAACAAGATAGGTTTATCTCGAAAGATGCAATGGCTAGACAAAGAAAACTATTTGGTTCAGATGAAAGATAAAAAAATGGCTAGTCGAAGAAAACTTTTTGGTTCAGATGTGGGAGGAAATGAGGATGCTCATTTATCTCGAAAGATGAAAAATTAAGATATATTTATCTCGAAAGATGAAAAATGGTTAGTCGAAGAAAACTTTTTGGTCCAGATGTGTGGGGAAATGTGGGATTCTGGGGGAAATGTGGTGCCAGGATTCCCAATTATACTCTACTGTTCTAGTATTACAGAAATTTGTCCTGTTTTTGACGCCAGAGCGCAATCGAGAGGCAACCCCGCACTCAACCAATGCTTAGAAAAGGGATCGAATTTAATAGAGGACATACCAAATCTTTTATTACGAATTCGTGCAAATAGAATTGGTGTGGTAGCTAATATTCGCAAAGCTTTCCTACAGATTTGTTTAAATGAATCGGACAGAGACTGTCTTAGATTTTTATGGGTTGACTCTGAAGGTAACGAAATTGCTTACCGACACAAACGTGTAGTATTTGGAGTAAGTAGTAGTACGTTTCTATTGAGAGTCACAATTGAATTCAATCTGGCGAGAATTTCAAGATTAGCAAAGAGTTTTTAAGTAAATAATTGCGTTACGAGTTTAGATAACAAAGAGACTGCGAAACAGTTCATACAGGAAACTACTCTACTTATGTCAGAGGGTAAATTTGACCTTAGAGGGTGGGAGAGAACGCAGTTATCTGGAGATGATAAAATTAACTTCACGTTCTTGGTTGTTACGTACCTAGTCGTAACCGGAAGGAACGTAAATACCAGGCTAACTAACAAACGCGTAGAGTGGGGGGGATTCACCTAAATACAAAAAAACAAAAAAAAAGCACGTCGCCCACGATTATCTATTAACAATAAGAATACATAAAGGATTCTGTACAATTAAGCAAAAGAAATAAATTAAGCGTTACTATTTCAAAGCAAACAATTATGTGATTCGAATAATTTAGTACTTTAAATTTGAAGTGCGCATCTCGTATTTTACACAAAATAAAACTAATCAGTAGAAAATAAACATGTGAAAGCTTTTGTCGAGCGTTTTTAAAATTGCACATAATACCTTTTGTAAAATAAACTAATCAGTAGAAAAGAATTAACGTGTGAGAGCTTTTGTCAAACATTCTTTTAAATTGTACATAATTCCTTTTGTAAAATAAACTAATCAGTATGAAAGAATAAGCGTGTGGAACTTTTGTCAAACATTTCTAACAATGGTACGTCACACTTGTAGAGCGATAATATCGATTCCCAGCAACAAACAATAGACCTACAGTGTCACGTTTCTTATCACGTAACTTCACCGAATGCTGATAAGGAATATTCCCGTGATATACACAAAAGAAAACAAATTGTATACCTGTATGTGTCGGGATACTTAGCTTGCACGCCATCGTGAGTGAATCAGCACCGCATCGCCACGGTCGTCGAGATCTATTTACCCTGTTACCATAACGGAACGGGCGATCTACAGGCAACGGCAGTTGATCTGTGGCAAAGAACAGTTGGGCCTCATAAAAAAGAACAAATTTGACCTCCAGCTAAAAGCTAAAAAGAGAATCTGATTAGGATGCGTAAGCGCGGAAAAACTCACCGATACACGCAAGATATCTCCTACTTGTCAAACAAAAATACGTGCATCGCTCTTGAACTACTACTAGGGCGAGTAATGTAGAAAATATTTTAACGCACAAGCTGCAGAATCAAATTAAAAATTGGTTCAAATAACACGAGTTCGAACTGCAATCCTCGCGTTATCAAAGCGCGATTAGCAAACTGGAAAACACGCTAGCAAATAATAGTAGGATACATTATTTTGACAAGTCTTTAGATATGAAACACAATAGAAAGCAATTATACGCTATCGGAATGTTTAACAAATTAACGGACACCTAAAACAAGGTATTGACTATTTAATTTATCAAATAAATTTTCGTTTGAAAAGCAAAATGGATTTGAGTTAAAATTATGTTAAAGCGGGTATATATATATATATATATATATATATATATATATACATATATAGGGTATTGTTGAAGAATTTAACAATAGAAAAGGAATTTATTCGAGTGGGTAATGACTTAACCAGGGAAAAATAGGGTAATTAATTTATGTTGAGAAAATAAACGTAACAAATCCTCCCCCCCACCCCATTCGCCAGCAAAATTAACCGGTCGAGGTAGGAAAGTCAAAATCCGGGAATGGGCAGGACCTAAAAAACCCAAACAAAACGAAAAGATGCAAAACCATAAGCAGGTTGACGTTCGTCAACAATAGATAACAGGTCCTCAACTAAGATTTCACTAACTTTAGTTAGAAGAACAGAATCAAGTAGCATTTTGTTAGCATGAGAAAATTGAGTAAGAGTAGGTAACGTTTCATTAACGTCCGATAAAGGAGTAGAATCAAGTAGGACTTCATCTCCGTTAGACAACAGAGTAGGAACAGATAAAACTTCAGCCACAATAGGAACTAATTCCTTAACAATAGTAGATAACGAAACACGATCAGGTAAAACTTTAACAACAGCAACAGGCATTACAGCTACGGGTTCCTACAACTTCAACAGGACTTTCTCCGTATTAGAAGTTATCTTCACTTCAGCTACGGCTGTGATTGCCGGCACGACAGAAATTCCTTGAGTAGAACCATTTAAAAAGGCAAGAACATGTAGAATTTTGACAGCAACAGCAACAGACAATAAAAATACAGGTTCATGAACTTCAACAGGACCTTCGTGGACTGAATTAAAAGTTATCGTCACTTCAGCGACATTTGTGCTTGCCGACACGACAGGAATTTCTTGGGCGAAATCATTTAAGAAAGCGGGAACAAACTCTTGAGAAGCTATTTTGACCGAAGAAGGGTATGTTTTGATAATAGTGGCAGGATGACCTGGATTAGGTACCGAAGAGAATATAGAGTTAGCAGCAGAAGAAATTTGGCTCCTAGAGCTGAAAACAGAATTGGAAGTATGATTCGAAGACCTATTAGTAGTAGGATGACAGTGGGGACAGTTGCGGCGAGAAACTCCCTTATATCTGCAAACCATGGCAATGGAGTACTTGAGGACGAATGCAACGTGTCAAAACTTGACCAGGTTTGTCGCAAATAAAGCATACGACCTGACGAGTAGAAGTAGAACTAGGAAAAAGAACAGTAGAACGTACGGAAGAAGTATCGGATCTGCCCGTAGGCGTAGGAGAAATCTTAACAACTCGGTAATGTGAAGCAAAAGTATTTTTCCTCAATAGTAGCAAATTTATAAACATAATCCGGGGGTTCAAAATATTGAATCAACGGATATCTTAAACAAGGTACCGACTATTTAAATTATAGAGAAAACTCTTTAATTCGCAACAAATGGGTTTAATTGAAATTATAATAAAACGTACTTATTGTAGGAAGGTAAAATATACAGGATGGTGTTTGAGTATTGGAAGCAGAATTTTTGTGAATGAAGAATAAAATAAATTTCTGTGACGTGAAGTACTATTTAAATAAACATTTGACATACATCTGCCATAAAAACTACTGGATACATTCGGAAAATAAGAAGTAAAGAAAAAATATCCTTGTGTAATTAAGGGTCTTCTAATAAAGTATCATTAAGACTATTTCCTTTAGCACCTTTTGCAGAACCGTCGTACACAACCCTAATTTTGGTGCCGACGCTGTGTGGTTTGACCACACAGAAATGCGATAGATAGCAAGATAGCAAGTTATTTGGGTCAGGCTCTTTTACTAAAGACATCTTATTTTGTTGTATTTAATTTTTCATTAGATCTGAATACGCTAAGTAGAGTTCAGGTGTTTTTAGTAACTTGATTTCTAGAAAAAAAAATCGCCAAAAAGCTTGGGTATAAGTATCGCCTAAATCAGGCTCTTCGTCACGAAAAGGTAATGAAACTTGAAAGCGACCTGAAAAAGTTCGAGTAACTGTGTTTCGAAATATTTCTTCACATTTTTCATCTTTAGGAGAATAGAAAGTTTTTGAAGAAATTTGGTGAATTTCGCAGAATTTGGGAATAGAAATTTGCAAAAGGCACTTGTGCGCCGGTAAAAAATCACTGAAAGAAAGAGAATTTTGTTGGGTAAGTTTTCCTACGACCACGCAACCAAATAATGTATTAATGGGCGAGGGTTGATTTCGGTCGCCTACTACCTTGCTAGCTTTTAAAATTTGCGGAAGGATTTCCGCTCCTACTAATAGGTCAATAGGACCAGACAAGAAAATAAGATTTATCTGCAAGTTTAAGTCCTTGTAAATGGGACCAATTTTCGTGTTTTATAGAAAAGGGGGGCATATCCAAACAAAGTTTTGGAACAACAATCGCCTCAAATGAAAAAGTAGGATCAATGACGCCTTGAGCTTCAATTACACAGTTCGCCAATCCTTTTGTTGAGCAGGAAACCATCTGATTAAGACCGAAAATAGAAGTAGAGCATGAGCGCTTTGGAAGGTTCAAACGACATGCACACCTTTGACTTACAAAATTGGATTGAGTACCTGAATCAATTATCATTTTTATAGGTCGGAAACATCCTTTATTGTCGCTAATATTTACTACCGCAGTAGCTAAAAGAACTGGACTTTGCTGCGAGTTGGTAGCAAAGACTATGAGAAACATTTTCTAAAATAATATTTATTGCTGCAGTATTAGTTGCTAAAGTGTTTGAAGCTGACGATGCCTGTGTTGTACTCGAAACCGGAAGGACGCAAAGTCGTATGATGCTTTATTTTATAAAAGCGACAGCGAAAAAGGAACTGCAGTTTTGCGAAGAATGTGAAGAATGTAAACAATTCACGCATAATTTCTTGTGTTTTACAAACGCAAACCTGTCATTTGAATTTTTGAGCAAAAATTGGGGGCATTTTGAAAGAACGTGCCCTTGACTGCACATGTGGCAGGTAATAGGATTGTTGTTATGTTTTTGCTTTTGAGTAGAACTTTCGTTACACACAGCCGTAAATGATGGCATTTTTTTAAAACTTTTAAATGAATTATTGTTAATCTTCTGCGACGAAGAATTAATTTTGCCTGTAGAAATACTTAGAAATTGCACTGACTCAAGCGTCTTGCATTTCTTTTCGAGAAATAACATTAAATTGTCACAAGTGAGAATATCTATCTCACTGTACTCGACCTCAAAATCGATGCATATTGTAACTTCAATTTTCTGTAAAAGAATGTGAAAAAGGTAAAAATCCCATTTTTCTGTTTCAGCGGACCACCCTTATATTTACGCCAAACAATAATATAAATATGAACAGTAAATTAAAACGTAAAAATTCTTATCACTAAGCACTTACCATAACGGTCATAGCTTCAGTCGAATCTTGTAACGTAGACTTGTGCACTTTGTGAGGAAATTGGGAAAAAAGGAATGGAAAGAAATAAATGGTTTTTAACAAACACTACCGCGTTTAGCTGTATTAAAGGTGAATCGCCCGATAGCTATCACTTTTCTTGCTGGATTGTCTTATCCCAGTTTGATGTCCACTTGGCGCGAACGTGATAACAACAATACTGGTTTAGCATAAAATAAATATGATATTGCAACTACCTAATAGTGTCGAATAGTAATAAATGAAATAATAAATTAAAGTAAATATTTAAATAAAATAACTACTCATACGTTGCTGTAAAAACTGTATTTACCAGTTTAAATTCTAATCTAACCATGAGTACTCTATCGTTCTTTTGTAAGTAGTTTTCTACACAGTGCCCTATATTTTTTCCCGTAACTATCCCCACACCACCTTTCTCTGATCCTGTATGAATTACCCTAAAGCCTCCACTCCAAAAATGTTTCGCCTCTGGTCACCGAACTTCGCTTGTAGTGTAAATACCTATGTTCTGACGCACTTCGATCCTCACCGATCGTTCCCCCCCTCCCTGCCTAGCCCCGCCCCAACAATCTGATTGGTCGATGGCTCCGCCCACCCCCTGTTTGCTAATTGGTCGATGGGTCCGCCCAAGCCCCACCCCCTGTTTTCTGATTGGTCTGTAGCCCCGCCCCGACCATCTGATTGATTGATGACTCCGCTATTTACCCTACCACTTTTTGATCCTCCTACCCTGCTCCTTTTGGCTCACTTCGATTCTCACTTGATCGATCCCCCCACCCTGCTTCTTCTGGCACACTTCGATCCCCCACCCTGCCTACTAGTTGGCGGTTGTTGAGGGGGGCGTGCCTTATGACAATTCTTATGACTTATTTGAATTATTCATTATGTTTATCAGCTCTGCGGGTGCCCCATTCGGCATTTTGCGGACTAGAAAATTTTTTAAAAAATTTCAAATAGAGTTAACATATGCCCTGGGGTTATTAAAAATCAATTCCAAATTACATAACATAGGTATGGAGAATCAGAATTGTGAAGGGTAATTGTTTCAGTTCTCTGGGATCGGTGATTGTGCACAGAAACAAAAATAAGCTGCAATATATATGGAAATAAAAATTTATTAGACAATCTATACACAGTAGTAATAAATTCTTTGTATATATCTACATTTACAATAATATTATCATTGTACACGTTTTTAGGCTAAACATGTATATACATTGTGATCCCTAAACAGGCATGTAATGTATACAACTTAAATCTAAGCAATATATACAACTTATAAACTAGGTAAAATAAAATCTATTATCTATTTCTCTATACCCCCATGCATACGTTAAGGCCGTGTTAGGGATGACGAAACGCTTGTCATCTGCGCCCGTAAAACTAACCTTGCTAAGTAACAGCGTAAACAAATCACGATTTTTGCTCCTAATAGACCGCATCGAATGCACGAGAGTAGAGGGGAAGGCCGGTCCTAATTCAAAACCTGTTCAGACGTATTTTCCATATGTAAAATACACATGCACCGTTTTGAATTAGGATCGGCCTTATATAATTTCAATGTAAAATAGTTATGAAAACATTTCAATGTAAAATAGTTGTGAAAACATGAATTCTTATATACTTTCAATGTAAAATACTTGTGGGCACGTTTTGAATTAGGATCGGCTTTATAGTACTTTCAATGAAACATACTTCAAAACACACGTATGTTGAAAAATGTAAGTGCAGAGAAAAATGTGTGTAGCTGTTTTGAATTCGGTTTCCTAGCGAGAAGTTACACGTGCACCGTTTTGAATTAGGATCGGCGTTATATACTTTTAATGTAAAATGTGAAAACATGAATTCTTATATACTTTCAAATGTAAAATACTTGTGGGCACGTTTTGAATTAGGATCGGCTTTATATTACTTTCAATGGAACATATTTTAAAACACACGTATGTTGAAAATGTAAGTGCAGAGAAAATGTGTGTAGCTGTTTTGAATTCGGTTTTCTAGCGAGAAGTTACACGTGCACCGTTTTGAATTACAATCGGCGTTATATACTTTTAATGTAAAATGTGAAAACCTGAATTCTTATATACTTTCAAATGTAAAATACTTGTGATCACGTTTTGAATTAGGATCGGCTTTATATTACTTCAATGGAACATTTAAATAAAAAAAAATTTATGTTTATCTTTATGGTTTTAAAAAAAATTTTAAAAATGGTTTATGGTTTTTTAGATTAAATAAAAAAAATTTATGTTTATCTTTATAGTTTTAAAAAAACATTTTAAAAATTTTATGGTTTTAGATAAATAAAAAAAATTTATGTTTATCTTTATGGTTTTAAAAAAAATTTTAAAAATGGTTTATGGTTTTTAGATTAAATAAAAGAAATGTGTAGTGTTTTGAATTCGGTTCTACGAGAAGTTACACGTGCACCGTTTTGAATTAGGATCGGCGTTATATACTTTTAATGTAAAATGTGAAAACATGAATTCTTATATACTTTCAAATGTAAAATACTTGTGGGCACGTTTTGAATTAGGATCGGTTTTATTACTTTCAATGGAACATACTTTAAAACACACGTATGTTGAAAAATGTAAGTGCAGAGAAATGTGTGTAGCTGTTTTGAATTCGGTTTTCTACGAGAAGTTACACGTGCACCGTTTTGAATTAGATCGGCGTTATATACTTTTAATGTAAAATGTGAAAACTGAATTCTTATATACTTTCAAATGTAAAATACTTGTGGGCACGTTTTGAATTAGGATCGGTTTATATTACTTCAATGGAACATATTTAAAACACTAAAAAAATTTATGTTTATCTTTATGGTTTTAAAAAAAATTTTAAAAATGGTTTATGGTTTTTTAGATTAAATAAAAAAATTTTATGTTTATCTTTATAGTTTTAAAAAAACATTTTAAAAATTTTATGGTTTTAGATAAATAAAAAAATTTTATGTTTATCTTTATGGTTTTAAAAAAAATTTTAAAAATGGTTTATGGTTTTTAGATTAAAAACTATTAAAAAAAGTGAGGAAAAATGTGTGAGGTTTAATTGGTTTTCTTTGAAGTTTCACCGTTTGAATTAGGTCGCGTTTAATTAAGTAAAATGTAAAAATGATTTAAACTTTAAATTAAAATACTTTGGAGTTTTAATTGGACGGTTTTATATTATTTCAGGAAATACTTTAAGAAACATATTTAAAAAAGTAGTTGAAAAATGTAGTGCGTTTAAATTGGTTTTTGAAGGTTCTCACGTTTGAATTACAATCGCGTTTATTTTAATGTTAAATTTTAAAAATTTTAAACTTCAAATTTAATACTTTAAGTTAAATTGGATCGCTTTTATTATAATGGTTATATACTTCAAAGACATGATTTAAAAAATGTAAGTCAGAAAAATGTGTAGGTTTAATTCGGTTTTCTAGCGAGAAGTTACACGTGCACCGTTTTGAATTAGGATCGGCGTTATATACTTTTAATGTAAAATGTGAAAACATGAATTCTTATATACTTTCAAATGTAAAATACTTGTGGGCACGTTTTGAATTAGGATCGGTTTTATATTACTTTCAATGGAACATACTTTAAAACACACGTATGTTGAAAAATGTAAGTGCAGAGAAAAATGTGTGTAGCTGTTTTGAATTCGGTTTTTCTAGCGAGAAGTTACACGTGCACCGTTTTGAATTACAATCGGCGTTATATACTTTTAATGTAAAATGTGAAAACCTGAATTCTTATATACTTTCAAATGTAAAATACTTGTGATCACGTTTTGAATTAGGATCGGCTTTATATTACTTCAATGGAACATAGATACTTCAAAACACATGTATGTTGAAAAATGTAAGTGCAGAGAAAAATGTGTGTAGCTGTTTTGAATTCGGTTTTCTAGCGAGAAGTTACACGTGCACCGTTTTGAATTAGGATCGGCGTTATATACTTTTAATGTAAAATGTGAAAACATGAATTCTTATATACTTTCAAATGTAAAATACTTGTGGGCACGTTTTGAATTAGGATCGGCTTTATATTACTTTCAATGGAACATACTTTAAAACACACGTATGTTGAAAAATGTAAGTGCAGAGAAAAATGTGTGTAGCTGTTTTGAATTCGGTTTTCTAGCGAGAAGTTACACGTGCACCGTTTTGAATTAGGATCGGCGTTATATACTTTTAATGTAAAATGTGAAAACATGAATTCTTATATACTTTCAAATGTAAAATACTTGTGGGCACGTTTTGAATTAGGATCGGTTTTATATTACTTTCAATGGAACATACTTTAAAACACACGTATGTTGAAAAATGTAAGTGCAGAGAAAAATGTGTGTAGCTGTTTTGAATTCGGTTTTTCTAGCGAGAAGTTACACGTGCACCGTTTTGAATTACAATCGGCGTTATATACTTTTAATGTAAAATGTGAAAACCTGAATTCTTATATACTTTCAAATGTAAAATACTTGTGATCACGTTTTGAATTAGGATCGGCTTTATATTACTTCAATGGAACATAGATACTTCAAAACACATGTATGTTGAAAAATGTAAGTGCAGAGAAAAATGTGTGTAGCTGTTTTGAATTCGGTTTTCTAGCGAGAAGTTACACGTGCACCGTTTTGAATTAGGATCGGCGTTATATACTTTTAATGTAAAATGTGAAAACATGAATTCTTATATACTTTCAAATGTAAAATACTTGTGGGCACGTTTTGAATTAGGATCGGTTTTATATTACTTTCAATGGAACATACTTTAAAACACACGTATGTTGAAAAATGTAAGTGCAGAGAAAAATGTGTGTAGCTGTTTTGAATTCGGTTTTCTAGCGAGAAGTTACACGTGCACCGTTTTGAATTAGGATCGGCGTTATATACTTTTAATGTAAAATGTGAAAACCTGAATTCTTATATACTTTCAAATGTAAAATACTTGTGATCACGTTTTGAATTAGGATCGGCTTTATATTACTTTCAATGGAACATACATACTTCAAAACACACGTATGTTGAAAAATGTAAGTGCAGAGAAAATGTGTGTAGATATTTTGAATTTGGTTTTCTAGCGAGAAGTTATAAAGTATGACAGATGCAAAATATCGCATTCAAGTCAATTGTGTTTAATTAAAGTGGATTCTGATTTATGTTTTTTATTTATGTTTAGAGGCTGCAAATACACATGGGCCGGTTTCAATTCAAAATGTGTTCACTCTTGTGATAGGTTGAAAAGTGGGTTGGCAAAGTATGCAGATGGTGGTAATCTGCTATATAAGGAGATTGCTCCTAATATTAATTTAATTAGTCAAAGAAAAGCAATATGGATTTTAATACTCTTAATAAAACCACATATCGCAAACCTTATGTAAATTGAAAAGATCTTGTAGTGAATAAGAGGTTTGAAGTTTTAAAAGTGGAAACAATCAAGACAAAATATGGAGAAAGAGTATTAGTGGAAACAGAAAAGTTCAAGAGTATATTGCCATTGAGATATTTTGAATACCTTTAGGCACATGGAGTGAAACAATTAAATGAAAGTATTGGCTCGAACAAACACGTATACATAACTAGTAAGGGATCGATCGGTCAACATAGAATTTTCAGAATAATATGTCACTAATCTAAGAAATTAGTTTATTATTATAATAATATATATCTTGTACTTTACTGTTTAAATTATTATAACACATCTAAGTCGATTGTATAAAGAATGATGTATTTAATTAAAGTGGGTTCTGATTTATGTGCGTTTTACTTTGAGTTTACTATCTTGTTTAGAGAAAGTCCTGTTTCAAAAGAAAAACTTTTATAAAATAATTTTTTATTTTACAAATTGTTGAATATTTTGATCTAACTATTTATAAATGAAAAAGTATTTATTAACTCCCGTTCTTGAAGTTGAAACCTTATTTTCTAACTAAGGCCTGACGTTGCCGGCACCAGTGAAACGATTTTTCCTGGCCTACCTCACACATGGGTGCCAGTACTTTATTAACAACATACTTCAAGTTAGGTGTCTGCAAAACTAAATCTTCCGACGTAACTAGGGGTCTATTCCTGGGGTAGAGCAATGAGCAATGGGGGGGTAAGTCGAAATCTGTGGGGGGTCACACTCAAACTAAAACAAACAGGCGCCACCAAGTCCAGATTGATTTATATTAATGGCATAGCAAATTTCTAAGGGCGGACTTGGAGACCCAAAGAAAAAAAGATCGCCTTCGCTGACTCAAAAACTTGTCTTAACAGAATAAGACGCTGTTCCTGTAAGGAAAAATAATAGTTAAGTTACCTAAAAAAAATGGGAACACTATTTGCGTCCCTCAAGTATACCTAAAAATGCATAAAGAATATTTTCTACATAATGGAATCATAAAAATTTAGCTCTTGCTGTCTTTTGTTTATCAGGTCTGATCAAACCAGATCAGAATAAAAAACTTTAAAGGTAGATTATTAATTTACTAGAAAGAATTTTCTTTGTTTCAGTAAATAAAATTTCATTATAATTAAATAAAATAAATATTTGATATTCTTGCAAAATTGTTGTAAGGTTTATCAACTGATCCTTACTCAAATATATTACAGTTCAGTGTAACTAACAATATTAAGGTTTTTTATAACCCAACCAGATCTGTGTAGGTCATTTACAAATGAATATACGAAATTTTCTCATTAATTTAACAAAATTAAAATTAGTTTGAAGTCAAAAGAATCACCAAGATATTCTCTAATTTTATCAAAAGTGGCAGTACTGTAATGCTAAACATCTGTTAGCCATTATGCAATTGTTGACGGCATTGTTCAAACAAACAGGTGACGTAATCGCAGCTGTTAATTTATGCTGAAGCCACGTGTAGTCACATATTTACGAAACTAAGTGAAATCAAATTTGATACTGGGGAAAACCAGCCTAATCACAGGTAAACTGAATAACAATTTTGTACATCCAACAAACAAAATGAAATAATGTACTTTCAGAAGGAAGTACTGAGGAAATTCTTAATTCTATTACGAACCCAATACCGGCTGTCGTCCTTGGTTGCAATGGAAACAACTTCGCAGTGCGGGGCCTGCAGCTAAATATGCTTGTTTTCCATGCTTTAATACAGATGTAGGAGCGAAGCGGATTTCTCACATTGGTTCACGGCAGCATTACTTCATAGCGTACTCCTCCGTTGTCTAATTTTATTTACAAATATAATCTATCATTGCGTAGTCCATAAGTTAAGGTTTCTAAATTGTAACTTCAAAGTGGTTGTGCGGTTTCTAATTTATCGTTGCAATTTCTGACGTATTGTTGCGCGTTACTCAGGAAGTGTTTCACAAAAATAAGGCGACCCGGAGGTCACTCGCCATTCTTTTTGAATGCATCTTCACGCTGCCTTTAACTATCGACGAGTGCGCTCGCTGCGTTCTTGCATGGTGGGAGGATCATAAGTGGGGTTCTCGAACCTCTCACGCGCGCGCCAGTGGCTGTGGAATTGCACCGAACTCCGAAACAAATAGACTACTAATCCTAGATATAGTAATACTATAAAAATTTGATTGTTACTCGAATCTTTATTTTAGTTAATAAAGGTATTTCAATATTCATTGTACGTTTAATGAATAGGTTCTTTTACTGCTAAAATAAAATTGTTACAAAGTATCTGCTGGTCCCTCGCAGCCAGTTCCTCTCTTTTTTGCTTTATTATTTCTAGCTCCAAATCTATACGACGCAGTAGCTTCTCTCCACGCTTTTTAAATGCGTTAAGCAACTCTACTGTGTCATCTTCGTAGGATTTGTCATCTTCACAGCAAACAGCCATATTAGATTCTGTACATAGCTTTTTCATAGCCAACATGTTTTTGCCTGATCTGTGAGCATAACATAAAAGATTATTGTAGGTTCACTTTTTCTTTTGTATACTACCTGATGTTTCTGAGAGGATCAGAGTGTGTCAACGATCCGACGATAGCCTCAGAATTTCCAGAATAGTTTTTTGATCTAATGTAACTTATAAATTAGTAGTGTTTTAAAACACATGTATAAATGTGAAAAAGCACTTACCGTGATATATCTATTACGTCACTATCAAAAATAGCAGCAGTGTCGAGTTGAGGCGAAGAAGAACCAAAAACTTCTTTAATCAAGTCTTCGTCAGAATGTAATATAAATTGCTCTAGAACTTTTACGTTAGTACTATTACAATTTTTGATTGATGATAAGTTACTCATTTTTAAAAGTTGCTAGTAATAGTAACTAATAATTATACAAGAGATCTGATTGAATACTGTTGGTAAAATCTACGTGAAGTATTTATATTAAATAATAAACTGACCTGTTAGAAAAAATTAAAAATTTGCATCGTTTTCTGAAAAAAATCAGCTCTATAATCTATTCTAATGAATAAAACAGTATGTAAGCGAATATAATTATACCTCAGCAGAAATAATGAATTAGATTCATTGTCTGAAAAAGAAATTGCAATGAAGGCACATAATAAAAAACCTAAATTAGATTAATTTCGTTTTAGATTACTGCTAGCATAATTTATTTTCCATAAAAATTAACAAAAATTGACTTTATATGCATATATAGGTATATAGTAATTTGTGTGTGTGTGTGTGTGTGTTTATGTTTATGCGAATCATGCTGAATAAGAAATTCTTTAATTCTATCAATGTACTGCAAAATGTTTTTTTTAATATTGGGTTTTTTAAAAACCATGAGTGCGTGTAAATTATTATATTTTTCTTTAGATTAATTTCGTTTAAAATAATGCAATGCAAATGGTCCTTAACTAGTAATATTTATAGAATAAGTGTTAGATTACCGCTGACACAATTTATATGCATATATAGGTAATTGTGTGTTTACACGATTTATGTCGCATAAGAAATTCTTTAAAGGACTGCTATATGATAAAACTGCAGAATGTTTTTTTAATACTGGGTTTTTAAAAAAAACCATGAGTGCGTGTAAATTATTAAACAACATTGACGGTTTAATCTGATACATTTTTTCAAATTTGCTTTGTTTTTTATTAAAAAATTTCATATGTAGCCATAAAAAATAGCGCTGTAATGATAGTGTATTTTATGTACACACATTATAAATCAAAGGTCGTATAAAACATTTTTATTACTATACTGCAAACAAGAAATTTTTGTCGTAAACGCAGCTGAATGAAAAATGATGTTGTACGCTAATTCATTTTACAGTTGTTTTGCTTACGTCAAATGATATTTTTGTATAAATAGTAAGCTATACATATATTAAGTAGTGTATTGATTTGTATAGAATAATGAATTCTGAAACCGTGCCGAGGTTAGTAGCGCTATTTTGAGATTAACTGTAAAATGCGCGAATCTAATCAAATCAGTCGATGCAATAACGAAACACATTTTAATTATCAAAGCAAATATTAGTATATTGAAGCTTGCTATTAGAAATAATGTATACGAAGACAATCGACAAGAAAATCCTAGTAGGCTGGAATCTAATTTGGCACATCTTAAAAGCTACCTTGTACGATTGAGGCACTTGAAACGCTCTTTGGAATATATAGGTAAAAGTATTGATGCAACGCTTTCTAGAGGTCATATTCGAAAAAATCTGATGTGGCATGATGTACAATCATGTTTTTAAGTCGAATAATTACGGGACTTATTACCAATTTAATTTATAGAGATCCTCTAGTGTTCTTAGACAAAGCGTTCGCTAGTTTTAAACGCAAGGTTGTTGCTTGCTTAAAAAAGTCATGTTGAAAGTTAATGTAATATTAGCCGCTAACTTTGTTAAGCCTCCACCTGCTGAAATAGATTTGAAAACGTTTCCTACTGCAAATCGTCACATCGATATAAATACCAATCTCAAGCGGTGGTATAAGGAGAACGTATTGGACAAGATTTCGAAGCGATTAGAAGAATTTAGCGAAAAGGATTCTGGTTGGGCAATCCAAGAAGTTTTACACTTGAAGGTAAATATAAACAATCATGATCCACTTAAAGGAATTCTTTGGAGCTTGGTTTCCGCTTTATATCCTGCTAAACAAAATAGTCAGAGAATATCTAGCTATCCACATTTTGATACAGTATTACGCTACAATTCAATTCAGTTTCCAGTCGCATTAAAAGACATAAAAAAAATTGAGAAGCTTAACAATCTCGCAATTAACCTATATTGTATAGAAAATACTAAAGTACTGCCATTTTGTTTAAGTAAAAATTGTTAAAAAAATGAACCTATTAATCTGTTAGTTTTAAATAATGATTCCTTACAATATTCTCGTCGGACAAATGCTAATGAGAATCACTTTCATTTTATTTGGATTAAGGATATGTCAAAATTATTTGCAAAACAGTTGTCTTCACATCACCATAGAAAATTTTTTTGTTATAGATGTTTAAATAATTTTAGTACAGCAGCATTACTTAAGCGTCATTCGAATTATTGCGAAAAACAGAATACTTGCTCAATAAGATTACCCGAAGAATCCGAAAAGTATCTAACATTTAAACATTTCCACTATCAAGAAAAAGTATCATTTGTAGTTTATGAAGATCTCGAATGTATATTAGAACCATGCAATGAGTCGGAGGTAATATTAAACACAGTCCGTTACCAAAGGCATATACCCTTTAGTGTAGCGTACTATTTGAAATGCTCGTATGATAATAAATATTCCAAATTTCAATTGTATCGCGGAAAGGATTGTATAGAATGGTTTGTTGCTCAATTGAAACTGATTTCAGAAATGACTAATAAAATTTTCTGTAACCCAAAACCTATGAATCCTTTAACAAAAGAACAAAAGTCAGCATTTAAATTTGCCCTTCACTGTCACATTTGCAATAAACCTTTTAGTATAGATGATATTAGAGTTCGCGATCACTGCCACTTTACAAGTAAATTTCGAAGAGCGGCTCATCGAGATTGCAACATCAATTATCATAATTCTTATATGATACCAGTAGTTTTTCATAACTTATCAGACTACGATTCGCATTTCATTATTAAAAAAATCTCGTTAGAGTTTTCACTGATAATGAGTTTCAGTTACTTACGCGTAAAAGCATATTTTCCTATGATTACATTAACTCTTGGGATAGGCTCAATGAAACCGATTTACCCTGTAAAACAGCATTCTTTAATCGTTTGCGCAATGAAGAAATCTCAGATGAAGACTACAATTATGCTAAACACGTTTGGCAAACATTTAATATAAAAACACTAGGGGACAATTCAGACCTATATTTAAAAACAGTGTACTGCTCTTGACTGATATATTTGAAAACTTTAGAAAAACTTGTATGTTCACGTATAAGTTAGATCCACTCACTACTTTACGGCTCCTGGTTTAGCTCTAGATGCAATGTTAAAAACGACGAACGTTAAACTCGAGTTGCTTACTGATATTGAAAAAATAATGTTTTTAAAACGGGGAATTCGTGGCGGTGTTTCTCAATGTTCGAATAGATATGCTAAAACAAATAACAAATATATGAATGCAGATTATGATCCGAATTTCGATTCTAAATATTTAATGTATTTTGATGTTAATAATTTATATGGGACTGCAAGTCTGAATATCTTCCATATGAAGAATTTGAATTTTTAGTACGTTTAGACATACTTAATATTCCCGATGATTCTGATGTAGGATATATTTTTGAATGCGATTTACACTACCCAGTATCTTTACATGAAATTCACAGTGACTTACCTTTGGCGCCTGAACATATGATACCACCAGTACCTTCTAATAAATCAAACTTAAAGAAATTACTTACAACTTTATATCTAAAACTCAACTATATTATTCACTACAAGAATTTAAAAATGTATTTAAGCTACGGTTTAGAACTGAAAAAGGTTCATAAGGTTTATTGGTTTAAACAAGCCCCTTGGTTAAAAGAATACATTGATTTGAATACGAAATTAAGACAACAGTCAAAAAACAGTTTCGATATATGCTTTTATAAAAATATGATAAATTCGGTTTATGGAAAAATGATGGAAAACGTACGGAAAAGGAAAGATGTGAAATTAGTGACCGAATGGGAAGGACGGTTTGGAGCTCGTAGTTACATAGCGAAGCCTAGTTTTCACAGTTGCACTGTGTTAGACAAAGATCTGGTCTTAATAGAAATGAATAAATTAGAGGTTTATTTAAACAAACCCATTTATGTAGGTTTCTCTATTCTAGATATTTCAAAAACCTATTTATATGAATTTCACTATAGTTATATAAAATTGCAATTTGCTAACAAAGCAAAACACAGATACGGATAGTTTGATATACGAGTTTTGCGTTGAAGATATTTACTCTTATATCAAACAAGATATTCATAGATTTGATCCTTCCGATTACGACCCTCATAACAAATATCATATTCCATTATCAAATAAAAAGGTTCCTGGTATTATGAAAGATGAAAACAATGGTGATATCATGCTAGAGTTTGTAGGGCTTAGATCTAAAATGTACACTTACAGAGTTCAGGATAGGATAATAAAAAAGTCAAAGGGATCTTCCTTAGCAAGTATTAAGCAAATTTTTTTTTATGATTATAAGAATGCTTTGTTTTATAAACAGACTGTACAGAAACAGCAATGTTTAATTAGATCAGTCATACATCATGTCTTTACTATTAAACAAAACAAAATTGTTCTTAATCCAAGTGATGATAAAAGAATTCTTAGTACCTCAACCACTGATACTAAACCTTGGGGTATAACTATACACTCAGAAATGACTTGTAAAGCTTCAACCACTGGCTCAAATAAAGAATGCAATTTATTTTATCTCGATTAACATATAATATTTTTTAGTTATAAAACTTCAGTGTTATGTTTATACCTGCACAAGTACGCCGTTTTTCGTTTTTGGATGTATCTAAAAATAGGATACCTTTCAATCTGCCCGAGTTGAACTATATTAGTATAAATGTATTGTAGAGAAAAATAGTAGTAGTAACCGTTCTGTTTAAAAAAAATCCAGTTTGTTAATAACATGTCAGTTAGTTTATTTGAGAAATGTATAACAAAACTTTTATTTAAAATTGTCAATGTTTATGGCTGTGTTGGAGAAACAATGGGAAAATTTACACTAAGCGTGAAACCCCAGATTATTTCCTTAGAGCAAGTGAACTGTAACTTGGGGGTAGTGTTGCGATAAAATACTCTTAGCGGTAAATCAAACAATGATCATGCACTTACCTTAATGTTCATACTGTTGGCTTCTACGGAAGTGGTTGACAGCATCCAAACCAGAACAAATCTCCTCTGACGGAATTATGTAGAAGCGCAGTAACACACGCACACCAAAAAATGTATATTGTTTTAATACATGACCGCACGGGCCGAATGCTTCGAAACGAGTGTACAAAACCAGTGCTAGATAACACCGCCTGGTTTATCGCAAAACAAAACATTGACTGTTTAAAATAAACAACATTGAAATTAAGAGTGGAGTTCTAACCCAATTTTGAACATACCCCCTACCCAAAATAATTAAATTTTGATAGCTAAAAGGGGTGAAGAAAAGAAAAAAAAGGGAGAAATTAAAAAAAAATGCAAATAAGCTCTATTGGTGTAGTTGTATAGAGATAAAACGAGAAAATAAAAGAAACTCTAAAGAATGATCAATTAATGTGATTGTTGATCACGTCATATTAATTTTAAGGAGGTGGAAGCCGTACCACCTTATTTATTGGTCGTACCGTTTCACCTGAGGGTGTCTTCAACCGAACAACACGTACTATGCCGTCACTTCCAGGTATCAGCTTTGTTACCCTTGCTAAGGGCCAACACGCAGGGAGTGTACCTGGGGTCAAGTACAACACCAGATCGCCTTCCTCCAACTGTTTAGCCGGGGTAGTCCATTTGGGCCTATGCTGAAGGGTGTGGAGGTATTCATTTGACCAACGCTTCCAGAACCCCTGGATTAACTGTTGACAAAGCCGCCAACAAGTGAGTCTGTTAGTAGGAATGTTTGTCAAATCTACTTCGGGTCGCGCCAGAATAGGACCGCCTGTCAGGAAATGTGCCGGCGTCAATGCATCAATTCCATCATCGGGTGAAGCTGGTAAGAAGCAAAACGGGCGAGAGTTTAAAATGCCCTCAATTCTAATAACGATTGTGTTAAATTCTTCTGCAGTAAATTGGTTGTTACCAATTATTCTCTTTAAATGGAATTTATCACTTTTGATTCCTGCTTCCCACAATCCACCGAAATGGGGTGCGTAGGGAGGATTAAAGGACCATTCAATGCCCCGAATAGCTAAATAATGTGCAATCTCGGGCTTAGACGAGTCAAAAAATTTTGAAATTTCAGAAATTTTTCTAGCAGCTCCGCGGAAGTTCCGTCCTTGATCGGAATAAAATTTCGCCGGAAGTCCGCGTCTAGAAATAAATCTGTCTAGTGCGGCCAGACATGCTTGGGAAGTTAACGAGGTGACGAGTTCGATATGAATGGCACGCGAGACCATGCATATAAACAAAGCAATATATGCCTTCTCATACCTAGCTGTGCGCAGATTAGGTACTTTTACCATAAAGGGTCTGCCAAAGTCAATCCCCGTGTGTGTGAAACATTTTCCCGGTTCGAGTCGGTAAGCTGGAAGATCCGCCATAGGTGGTTGGATAGGTTCCGCTTTATATCGGTAACATGTAAGACAACGAAATATACGATGTCGAATTAAGTGTCGAATTGAAGGAATCCAAAATCTCCTATTTACAAGAGAATGTACCAGGCGATTTCCACCATGGCCCAAATATATGTGATAATGATCGCATATCAAGATAGCTAATCTGCTGTCCCGCGGAATTAGGTAGGGATATTTAGTAGCAATTGGGAGCTTCGACTGGCGCAAACGTCCCCCCACCATGATTAAACCCACAGGGGAGAGAAAAGGGGACAAACGACAATAATTTTTTGTGCAAGGTTGCCCCTTTTCTAATAACAAAATTTCGTTTCGATTATGCTCGTACTGAGAAATTCTTATAATAAATACCAAAGCGTCATTACATTCGAATGACGTTAAGTTGCCGGTACGCAGCTGATCGTTTGGAGCATCATGAATGCGCGCAAAGCACTGGAATTTGAATCTAAGTATATAGGCAAAAATTCTTTGTACTTTAAAAAAACTTGAATGTCGCACCAAAATGTCCGTAAATGGTTGAACATCAATTGCGGACAACAAAGCTTGAGGTGTCATAGGGGTAAAAACATCTAACCCTTGTGCAGGCGAGTATTCAAATGTACTACCTCGCCATTCAGAAATGTTCCGATATATGAAGTCGGGCCCTTTCCACCACAAATCACAACAAAGCAGTTCCGATGGCATTAACCCGCGACTTGCCGGGTCAGCAGGATTATCTGCACTAGGTACATGCCTCTAACGAGCTATGGGTTGATTTTCGTGGATTTGAACAACCCTGTTGGCAGAGAATATTTTTAATCGATGCGGAGGGGTGCGAATCCACGACAGGGTGTTTACTGAATCACTAAAACAAATAGGTTCCTGAAGGTGTAACGATTCAAATGCTGGGGAAGTAGACTTCATAAGTTTTGATAGAAGACATGCCGCCCCTAATTCGAGACGTGGTATCGTCCACGTTTTTAGTGGAGCCACGCGAGTTTTTGAAATTATTAAATTTATGAAAATTTGGCCATCAACCTCTAATCGTAAATAAATAACTGCAGCCATGCCAAGCTCGCTAGCATCAGCAAAACCTACCATGAGACCTTTTACTTCACCAACTTTCTATACACAGCGCGGAATAGACACGTTTTCGAGAAGTGGTAATTCGGCTTGAATTTGATTCCACTTCTGTAACACTACGGCAGGGAGTTCGTCATCCCATCCCACCTTTAGTAACCACAATTGTTGAATAAGAGCTTTAAGTATAAAAGTAAATGGACTGATGTATCCATTAATGTCAAAGGTTCGCGCAATACGGGAAAGAATGCCTATTTTTGATGGTGTATCAGAGGCATTTCGAACTTTGCATTTAAGTACATCTAATCTTAGATTCCAACAAAGCCCTAAAACTTTATTAATAGAATCAGAACTGGAATTAGGTAATTGTATCGTATCTGAAGAATTACCAATTACATTGGCATGTGAAATGGCCCATTTGTCCAGTTCAAACCCATCCAGTTTTAACAAATCAATGAGTTCAATTTTAAGAAGTAGAGCATCTTCAATGGAATCTGCTTCTGTCAAAATGTCGTCTACATATGTAGAAGAACTGAGAGCGCACGAAGCTCGTGGAAATTTAGAACCTTCGTCAACCAATAATTGTTTTAGAACACGAAGGGCAAGGTACGGACTGCAACATGCACCGAAAATAACGCGTGTGTGTTCTAGCTCTGTTAAAGGTTCATTTGGATTAAACCTCCAAAATATGTGCAAGAATTTGCGATCATCAGGGTGTACTAAAATTGATCTGAACATTTGACGAATGTCACACGTAAGGGTCACTTATGGAATTCTGAATCTTGTGATAACAAGACCTATATCCGTTTGTAGTTTCGGACCCGGCAGTAAAATATCATTAAGGCATTTATTATTACAGTCTTTATCAGTCGGGTTGAAAACTACACGAATCTGGGTATGTGATGCGAGATTCTTTAAGACCCCGTGATGAGTCATCACATACGGGGATACGTCAACCGCAGGTTCAAGGTGCTTCTTTGATAAATAATCACGCATGTTTTCCGCATACAATTTATGAAAATTTTCATCGCGTTTGAAACGCGCTTCAAGCTTTAAGAACCTATTGATTACATGTTCTCTAGTCGAACCTAGAGCTTGGGAAACATTGTCTTTAAACGGTAATCTGACCATATATTGACCTGAGGCCGTACGCGTAGTACTAGATTTGAAATGCTCTTCACAAGCTTTCTCCTCCGGGGAGGGCAAATATGGAGAAAATATTTCTTCGGATTCCCAAAATAAACGTAAAGTTTCATTTAGAGATTGCGTTTCTACCATATTAGTAAATAAAGCGACGTTCGTAGATGAATGTATCATTTTAGGTACTTCACCCATGATTAACCATCCAAAAGAAGTAAGAAATGCCGCGGGTTTGCCTTTCAAGTATGAAGGCTCACTTGGCGTGATATCTAAAACAGCTGACACCCCTAATAAAATATCAAATGGTGCGGATACGTGGAAATCGGGATCAGCTAACTTAAGAGAGAAAAATTGTTGTTTTAACTGTATGGGTAACGTAACTGTGGGGAGATTCGTGGTAATCTTTGGTACAACTACAGCTTCACAATTTAAATAAAAATTGCTGTCTTATAAGGAGCCAATTTTACAGACGACTAGACCCTGAACTTTTGTTAAATGCGACTGTCCTACACCACGTATTTCAAATGGGCACTTTCTTCGTTTGAGGCCTAACCTATCAGCTAAATCGATAGTGATAAAATTCGAATGAGATCCTGTATCTAAGATTAGGCGACAGCGCCGCCAACTACCCATCAGTCGAGAGGACTTGTACTTGTGCTGTGGCTAAGAGCGCAACTGGTCCGTTTTCGACAGCGCAAGAATGTACAAAATTCACTGGCATAGAAACTTTTTCTATTACATTGGTATTGGCAACAATCTGTACATCGACGTCTGTACATAAAGGCGTAGTATTAGAGGGGCTCTGTACAGGGCTAGGATTATCGAAATGTAGTAAAGAATTGTGCTTTTTACTACCGCAATGTAGACATCGAAATTTGGATTGACAAGAAGAAAGCGGATGCGGATTTAAACAAGCAAAACATCTACGGTTATTCTTGACTAATTCATGTCTATCTCTTGGTGACAATGCTAATAGTTTCGGGCATCTATTAAATTTATGCGCTTTATTGCATGCCGGACAAGAAACGGAAGCCACTGTGTGTACAGTAAGACCCTTAGACGCGACTTCTTGCGAAGTCATAGAAATGCGTTTGTTACCAGCATTATTGTAGCGATCTCCAGATTTTTTGCGGCACATGACGTTGGTATGCTCTTTGAAGCAGAAGTACTACCAACTAACGCTGAAATGGAGCATTTATTACATAAAAACCTTATAAAATTTTTAAACGTAGGATATTCGATTTCTAAGTAATGCTCTTTTTCAAATTCTTGTTTTGTGTTGGAATCTAACAATCCAAGAGAAAAATGTAAAAATATATAATCGGCTAAATCGGGAAGTTTCATATCGGTTAATGCTGTAACGTTAGCTTGCAGTATTTCGCACAAATCATTAAGAGCTAGAAAAGAATCTGTCTTTAGTTGAGACAGTGTAAAGATTTTAGATAGATAATGATGAGCAATTAAGCGTTTATTTGTGTGGCGTTGGCCCAGCAGGTCGTACACTACCGAATAATTTTCTGGTGAAAACCGCACACTTTGTGCTAACTTTAAAGCGGAATTTTCCAGATATGATAGCAAGTATGAAAACTTTTCGATGTCACTCAACGTATTGTTTTTGTGAATCAAGGTGTCGTACAAAGATCTAAATGCGTCAAATTTTTCGGGATTACCTTCGAACTTATACAATTTTAATTCAGGTAGGCGAACATTCGAATCGTTGTTCAGTGTTGTATCACCGTTAGAACTAACATTCGTGGTTGTGGTGTAGCGACCAGCAACGCTTAAAATCTCGAAGTATAAACCGTCAAAACTGGATTTTAATGATACTGTATCTGTTGTAAAGTTTGCATGTACATTCGATAAATCCGACAATGCATCTAAAGTTTGTAGAAATTCATTTCTAACCGACATTAGATAACCAACACGACTTTAAAAATGATCTAATTTAGCAGGTAAATCTTTGATCAAATCAAAACAGTCCTGTAATCGCCTAAATAACCTTTCTTTCCGATTGTATAATCTCTTAAATTCAGCAATACTTTGCTGATCGGGTTCCATATTAAACCAGAGTTGAATGAAATTACCGCTAAATTATTTATTGTTTACAATAACAATAACGCGAGCCGTAATTTATAATTTCGAACAATGAACCTGGCAACAATCACAATTGGCGATAAGGTAAACTATATTATTTTCCAAGTTCAAGAACAAACTTTGAGCTTTGATTAGAGTTATGCACATGTATCAATGCAATTAGTGAAATTGAATATAATAGTATTTTATCTCTACACAAAATTTACATCTGGATCCGGCTCAAAGGACCACAAATGTTTATGTTGGAGAAACAATGGGAAAATTTACACGAAGCGTGAAACCCCAGATTATTTCTTTAGAACAAGTGAACTGTAACTTGGGGGTAGTGTTGCGATAAAATACTCTTAGCGGTAAATCAAACAATGATCATGCACTTACCTTAATGTTCATACTGTTGGCTTCTACGGAAGTGGTTGACAGCATCCAAACCAGAACAAATCTCCTCTGACGGAATTATGTAGAAGCGCAGTAACACACACACACACCAAAAAATGTATATTGTTTTAATACATGACCGCACGGGCCGAATGCTTCGAAACGAGTGTACAAAACTAGTGCTAGATAACACCGCCTGGTTTATCACAAAACAAAACCTTGACTGTTTAAAATAAACAACATTGAAATTAAGAGTGGAGTTCTAACCCAATTTTGAACAGGCTGTTTACTAAATCACTTAATAATTCAAACATGTAAAAGATATTGTAAAAAACATGTAAAAATATTAATAAATAGACTGTGTTTGCTAAATGATTTATTGTTTTTCATAATTTGTAAAGGTACAGTAATAATAATAATAAAGTAATTATAATATTCTTATGCTGTTTGAGAGTGGATTGTATTTGACTATCTTATCATGAAGTATAAGGCAATGACAAGATGTATTTGGCAAAACGTTTCTGCTAGTTTCAAATTCTAATCTAATATCGACAGTACCAGATTTTAACATTTCGTTTTGTCTAGAACAATCTATGACCACTAATGGTGCAATACTTCGTAAATCTTCAGGATTAAAAAGTGGTTCATTTTCCTTTTCGTAGTATGATTGCTGAAACTGAGCATACATCTCATATAACAACGCAGTCTGTTTATTCTCGAACTTCAAATTTAAGTTATCGTACGGGAAAATTTCTGAATTTAAATATAGTTTCATGTTGGTTAAATAGCAATGATCAAAACGACTGTAGTTGCTCATGTATCTATTTTTCGGTTGGTTTGAAACCAACAATCACAAATCTTGGTTTTTCTAATTGTGTTGTTGTTTTAATGTTCCATGTATGACGTTGCGTTTCTTGTAGAAGTTGATATTCATGCAACTCCCATCCTCTAAACGGAATATGCAAATCCTGATTTTGTGCAACGCATTCTATTAAATTAATTCGTTGAGTATCATCAACGGCTACATGCGGCATTTTCCAAAAAACTTTGTTTAAAACAACTTTTATTTCTTCATCGGGTGTAGGATTAATTATAGCATTAGTATTAAAACTACAACGTGGTAAAACTAACTCATGACGGAGGTTTAAAATAATTTTTTTAAAATCTTCGCATAATCCGAGAACCATTGAAAGGTTTATTGCAACATTAAAATTCCCATTGGCATCGACTATTTGTGAATCATCCATAGGAAACCACCCAGCGTTTTGTAAATGTTTACTTTGATTGCTATTATATGAAACATATCCCTTCATTATAGACGCTAATTCAGGATTCCGAACACGATCTACAATGACACCACCAATCTCATATCTAATTTCATCAAAAAGCAGCAAAATTCCATTATTTGCAAACTTTGCTGTTTGAGACGGCGTTCTATCTGTTCTAATTAATTTGCCTTCTAGGTACAGCATGCTCTTCGATGGTAAGGTGTATACATCTTGTTGTTGTATAGGGATTCGAATTTCATCATTATTGTTTAAAGATGTGTTAGCATAAGGTTGATGAGTATGTTTTTCAATATTAACAATTGCATTGTCGAAGTAAACTTTTTCACGCACGTTCAGTATTTCACTATTCATTCTACTTTTTAATTAAATAAATGCAGTCCTAACGATTGTAGAAACTGCCGGTTTTGTGTTGTTAGCGGTCTTGAAACAATCAATCGAGTGTCTATTGTTTTGAAATTTCCAGCATTTATTGCAATTCTTGACATTTTGCGTGCATTATACTTAATACCCATGGCTATTGCAGATTTTTTTTAAATGCAACCTTACAGTTAGCAGTTCTCCTCTAAAATTAACTAAATTTCCATCTTGATCTAACACTTTAACTATTATTTCATTTATTATACGTGACCTGATTGGTAGATATATAATCGTAGGTGGGCACTCGACAATTTTAAAACCTGCAGGTACTTGAGGAAAAAATTTGTGTATTACATGGGCTGGTTTACTATTTAAATAGAATCCACTTGCAATATTACAATCGATTAAAACTGCATTCACTTTACAAGTGTTGATCGCGTAGTCTGCTTGATGCGTGACATATGCTAGCAATTTTCGCGGATTGAAACCAAGTAGAGAACCAATTGAATCCTTTTTGGTAAAATCCACATCTTCACTACATTTAATACTACATTTAAGTGTATTATTGTTAGCTGTAATTTCTATGTACACTGGCGTCTTTATAACGCTTCGTGATTGTTCCATACGACCACGCCATCTTTTATCACCTAAAGCTTTTTGAAGATATTTATTAATTTCTCTAATCTCATAAGCACTTTCAAGTATTTCTATGAATTCTCCGTTAAATCCATAATAAAATTTATTATTTATTCCTTTTTCTATGTTTGGAATTGTGTTATAAGAATCAAAATTTGTTAATCCTAATACGTACTCCGAATCATTATCCAAGTTTATAGGCGGATTAAAGTTGCTTGTTAAAACTGAAGTGTTTCCCGTTAGAGTAAAAGTGTACGACATGACAACTTCGTACGCAGTTCTATGTACTACTTAGAAATTGTAAGCATAAATGACCGCAAAACACAGTACCGTACGATTGTTCTTGGTTAATGTTATAAAGAATTTTACATTTACTCCCGCTCTGCAAATAACTTATCAACTCTGTTGGCGGTCGCAGGTTTCCGTAGCTGTCATAGTAAATAGCGCTACTACCGTACTTTTTATAAGAGGTCCAATGCGTGCCTAAACCTTCTATTCCATGTAAAGTAATATTCGAGAATATCTATTCATGTTCATTGTTAATAATTTACAGTATATAATAGGTAACTCTATAAATATTTACATATCCAAATTACTATTAAAGAATTACAGTTTCAAATTTGTTCATAAAATAGCAAATATGCTTGTGCTTTAAGTACCCTTTTTTCAGGTACTTCTAAAACATAAGAGTCGTTAACATAATACCACTTTCCTGGCAGAATTTCAGCATTGGCTTTGTTATTTTCGCAAGATGAAAGCAAGACGCTATTTTGATTTTGAAATAGAAATTGCCAACGGTAACTGTTGTTGTCTAAAGCAGTTCTTATTTTTATATATGCGTCATAATGTCCTTTGTAAATTGAACCGTTATGTTGCACAACACCATATAATGCATATAACACTTTAGTTTGATTATCAATTGAACAAAACGGCGTTAAATCCAGTAACAGGGGAAACGAAACATATTAATTCACCTTTGCAGATCGGAGTCTTAAAACCCGAAATCGTTTTAAATGTAAAATCAATATAGCAGGAGGACTACATATTAGAAGTTGTTTAGTTGCGTTTGTATAAATAAATCCTTTTTTAGTTTCACCATGTTTTTTTGTGCAAAAATTGCAACTTACTTTATTATTTCCAAAAAGTAGATCAGAGTCTGTGAATTGGCTTAAGCAGGATTGTATGGAATATTCATCTGCATATGTATCATCGGTTTCCTTATCGTTATTAAGGGCGCGATCGGATGTATGGTTGGCTGCCTAAAATCCATCAAAAAACAGGTTCTTCTGTTTGGTAAATAACTTTTGTTGGATTGAAAATATGCAAAATGTAACTTTACCATTAGACTCACAAAACTTTGTATTTTCTAACGAAGGTTTGCTTTTTTTTCTAAAGTGCAGTAATAAGCAAGAAATAGCTTTTAAAAGTAACGTTAAAATTCACTTACTTTATTTTAGTTACTACATCTAACATAATCAATTTGTATATAAAAAAAGCATTCGTTGGATAGCAGAATACATCTATAATCGTTCTGTTAAAAAAAATTTCAAAAATATTGATCATGATAGCCGTAGTGTACTGAATGGATTTTATTGAATTATTACATTAATTGTACGCCATTTTAATAGAAATTGTTCACGACTTGCTCCGAAGATGGCACTGTTAATGATGTGTAGAATAAGGTTTAAAACCAGAATATTTCAAATTGAATTATTTTGGACATTGTTTTTGTCGCATTGAAATGAAGTAAACTAATAATATATGGTGAATTACCTTTTGATAAGTGTAATATAATAATGATTGGATTAATTGCGAATATTTATGAATCCAAAAATGACATAACCTCAACATCCATGGTTGTTTGTAAACTTTCATGTTTATGTTTACAAGCGATAAGTAAATTATTACAGCAGTGTTACTTTGTGAAGCTTATACTATGTTATAATAGTTTTAAAAAAAAAGGGTAGTGTGCCGTATACCAAAACGTAACTAGATACTCTACAATATTCAATATAAGCAAAATATTGCATCATGTTAGCAAGAGTAATGTTTATTAAAATATCTTAGTGGAACCATTGCAGGGAAATAGGATACATTTTGTTACAAATTAGGTTGCGGGTTTGGTACTCGGCAAAATGATTTTCAAATTTGAACGATCTGGGAGGACGTTCTCAAAAACGATAATTTTCCTACATCATTTTACACTTCACTTTGGGGACGTTCATTGTCTTGTGTATCTTCACCAGGGTCTGCAATGGTAATTATATTTTCAATTTGAAAAGTGTCAAAATCAGCTTTAAATATATAGGCAACTTATTAGTGTTCCCATTCTTCCGTCATTTTTGGTCATACATAGTTCACATGTAACGTCAAATAGATATGATAATAACATTTTTCAAATTGTGCTGCCGGCAAAAATGATTATAATAAACAATAAACTTCAAAACTCCCACTAATTAGGAAATATATTTTAGGCTAAATTAAAATAAAAATGGAAAAGTTTATTTAGGATTAAACAATTTACGAAACTAGACCTAACTTTAGGCATTAGAAATAAACCATAAAAGAATTCCTTTTGGTTTATTCTGTCAAAAAATGGCTATTTTGTTACATTAAATCGACTCTGTCAAAAACGACTAAACGTTTATTTCAATAAATATTTCAAACTAATAGAATATTTGGGGTCTTCGGTTTAATATTTTTCATCAAATGCTAATATCGAAAAATGTATTTCCAATACAAAAAAACTTTGAGTTGTTACCTGTAAAGTGTGCTTTATTAAAACAAAATTATTACAAATGTTTTATTTTTAATGAATAACTAAGAAATTAAAAATAGGTTCAATTGTTGTAACATTTACAATGTGTATATAGGTATTTTTGAACAGTAAGTCGTTACCAACCAAAAACTTAAGAGGAACACTGTTTTACACAATACATAGCAATGTAAATGATATAAAACTATTGGTGAAAAGAAGTGAATAACAGGCATTTGTAAGTAATATTTTTTAAACCCCACATTTTAAGGTCAATAGATAAACGTTTAGTAATAAATATACGAACAGCTTTCGAATTGAAATTGACTTTATTGTTGTTAATATTACATTAAATATTAGTATATAAGGCATGTTTGTAGGTCAATACAGGCAAAGTTTAGTCATAGACTATCTTACACTTAACCTGCATAAACCACTACATATCTCTACAAGGAAAATGAGTGAAGCAAATGAATAATTACACAATAATTGAAAAATATACAATTAGGCTATGTTACTACTTATCCAAAATATGCGCCCTGATTTGAACCTTGAATGCAGTAAAAGTAAAAAAGATTTTTATATCCATCTGGAATTGCATTATAAGTAGAAACAGCATTATAGATGAATCTTCTCTGAAACATAGCAGTCAGTTTCTTGGGAATTGTTAAAGTTTTAGTGTGTCTAATATTGATGCAATGCACTTTGGAGCGTGTCATTAATATTTTAGCAATATCCTCTGAAGTCATTTATAATTATTTTATGAACAAAACATAACAAATGATGTTTCCTGCAGTTATCCATATTTAACCAGTGCAACTCTTTTATCTTATGCGATACATGATCAAATTTTTTTAGTCCAAAAACTAAACGACAACAAGTATTTTGAATCTTTTGTATTTGTGTCATAGAAGTGCTATCAAGGTTTGGACCATATATAAAATCACAATAGTTAAATAATGACAAAACTAACTTCCGACAACAGCTTTTTCAATTGTAAGGTTAGTATAGACCGACAAGCATATAGTTGTTTAAGTGCTATATACGACCTTTTTATTAACCTTGCAACATGTGACTTAAAGCGTAGATCATCGTCAAGTATTAAACAGAAATTTCTTGAAGAACTAACTAATGGAAAAGGTATTGTTAATTATGACTTTTATCTTATTCTTAACACAATCTCTAATTTTCTCTGTGTTCCGAAACAATATCAGCATCAATAGTACCTGCACGAACAAATAATTCATCACTTGATAAATATACGGAATCAATAAAGAGTACTGCTGTTATTTACTATGCGCGTAGGTTCGTTTATTACTTGGATGAATCCATAAGAATCAATGCAGTGTGTGATAATATTACTTAAATTGAAAAGATTCACATTGACATCACCTAAACATATTATATTATCCATCATTGATGCTAAATAAGATAATATATTATCTAGTTCATCAACACACCTAAGCGGATTAGAGTTTGGGGATCTGTATACTGTGCCTACAGTAAAAGTTTTGCGATTTAATTTAAACATTATTCAAAATATATTCAAGTATACGAGTCAATTGCAAACCAAACAAAATAACCTGACATTTAAGTTCCTTCCTTACGTACACACCAACCCCACCCCCTGGACCTTTCCTTGTGGTAGCCAACACACTTGGCCGATTTAAAGTGTCACATTGGTGGTATTGATGTAATGATTGTATTCTTTTTTAACTTTTGAAAGCAAACAAGTTTTCTGTAAACAAGTCGATATAAATTTATTGCACAAATAATAATGACAATGATACTTAAATCAAAATTTCTTGTATAAAAACTCCAGCAGGTCATGAATGGTTAAACATCAATCGCTAAACATTAATAATTTGTTAAACCGTTGCTTAAGCCTCACCATAACATATAATTTAATAAACGTCACCATGACATAACTCACAATTAGGTAGCGGTCTGGCATGTTGGCAGCGATTCGTTGCTTAAGCCTAACCATAACAAATAATTTAACACTTTTCCTTTTTTGAAGCGAATAACTAGGTTATAGTTTTCCTTATAAATGGTAATCATGTAAACATGTTAGAGTTCTGTAACAACCATCAGGTTGCTAATATCTATGTAGAGCCAGCTGGATAGGAAAAAAATAGAAGGATATAGGAAGACCTAGACCAAGCTATATTAGTCAAATTATTAGAAATTTAGGTTGTGAAGGGTAGGTAGAGCTTTTTAGATTAGCACAGAATAGAAAAGAAGTTAGAGCTGCGTCAAACCGACCTTAAGTAAGGTCGAAAACAAAAAGATGATGATAACATAAATATTGCACAATAAATAATGCAATTTGGTGACCGTTACCATACACTTGTGTATTGTGTTTGTGTTGGTCTCGTGCTAACAAAACCAACTAAAATTACCGTGTAGGTAATACTGGTTATTCTGATCAGTATCACAGCCACTGCTATCACTATTTGTATCACCCACTTTGATAATTAAAGGTTCGACAACATCAATCTGCTGTACTATAGCCCACCATTCCATCATACAATTTTCTGCATGTGTGATACATTTTGATTCTTGTTCAAGTTGACATTTTTGTAGCATTATAAAGTTGGTTAAGCCGTCCAACATTTTTATTGTAATATTTTTTACAGTTCGCCCATACCAACTCTATAGGATTAAACTCGCAGTGATACGGAGGTAGCCGCAAAACTTTGTGTCCGTACATTTCTGTTAGGGTATCTATTTCATAAATTTTTGGTTGTGAATGTTTTTTAATTAATGATAGTAGTTCCCTTTTTAACGTGTGACTGCCGCAACTAACATTGTGTTTAATCAAGTAATCAATGATATTTAGCATTGTCTAGAATAATTACACTGGGTTTGCTTAAATTAGGAATTAAACGTTCTTCAAACCATTTTGTAAATAATGCTGCATTCATGTCTCCATGATAGTCAGCACTTGGAGATTTTGTAGAATGCAAAAGTGCTGCATTGGGGATGAATCCAGTTTTGTTGCCTGCATGTACGACTATGAACCTGTAATAAAAAATATTTCTATTAAATGTAATTTTAACTTTAAAAAACTAACCGTTTTCCTTCTCCAGAAGGTTTTCTCTTTACACTGAGCTTGGAACCATTATGCCAACTCTTCTTAACAGAACCTCGACTAAAATTCCACGTCTCATCCAAGAAAACAGGATCATAAAGTTACAATTGTTTGTACATTTCATATGCTCTTAAAAACTTCACTCGTGCAGCAGCAATATGTTCCTGTTCAAGCACAGCCCTTCTACCATCGTCAAATTTAAAAGAAAAACCAATTGTTGATAGAAGTCTCGTCAGACTAGACTGGCTGAAGTTAAAAATTTGAGTGGTTACAATTTCTTGTCGTAAAGATTTAACAGTTACATGGAGCCCTAAAAGGATAATACTAAAAAACACTAAATAAAATTGTTATGAAAACTATATTACATTTGGAATACATTTCGTAAATTTTTCGTTTAACCGCATCTATTACAAAACCATCTACATCAGACGATTTAGACTTGTTGAATTTTCGGTGCTTGCTCGGTGACTCAAGAACTTTATTTTCTTTTCGGGCTTTTAAAACTCTCTTTTTTTAATGGAACGAAGAGAACTTAGTCCTATCCCACAAGCCTTAGATGTTCGCTAACAATAGGCAACAGTTAAAACACAACATATCACTTAAAAATTTGATTATACCTGCAATACTGACTCAAATGGGGCCAAGGTTCCATGATTATCACGTTCTCTTTCAAAAAATGTTAGAACATTCATCACCAACAACTGAGCTTGAAAGTTCAAATGTTTGTTACGAAGCGTGTTCATTTTGATAAGTGTTGACCAAACACTATTCAATGTGTAGAAGGTTCTTAGTTTAAAAAAAACTGTTTTGTTGTATATCAGAATTATCTTTAAAAGAAAAGTAGAAAATCGCAAGTGAAATAACAAAGCACAAATTCTAACCTAACCTTAAAAATGTTTGACAATTAATTACAAACGGAAATATTTTATGGACATACGTTCAGAGTGGTTGCACTGAATTATACAGCCGACGTATATTTTTCTAGCTATCCTTTTTAGATGGGGAAGACCAGGTAATAGAGTAGCATAACAATATTGTGGCTGTGTTTTATTCATATGCACAACGATGAGTCATGCTTGACTTTATTTGATTTCAACTATATCTAACGCTTTGCTTGCTGTTCAACAACTTCGAATTTGCTGAAGGTCATTTACGATGAATACTTACAGAAATGGAGAAAAACCAGCATCGTACCGTATCCTAGCAACCGTTATTTGCCTAACTTGGAAACGAACCACTAAACTACTAAAGTTAAAATAAAGTAGTTCCCTTTATCATGCGAAAGTTATACCACAAAGACGGCTATTTTAAAATTAGTTCGTGGTATGAAAATAGAGGGATGCTATCGCGTCCTTAAAATGCCGTTTCCGACTGCAATGTCCTCCATTGCCTTGTTATGACGTTGTTTTACCGCTAGTTGTTCCTTAGCTATTTTAGTATCCGAAACTGCTTTTGCAACAGCAGCTGCACCTCCAGTAAGAGTACCAAAGGCGCTTAGGCCTGCAAAAATTGGTATTAGTGGTAGAAAACCTCCTGTTTTAGGAATTGATATAATACGAGCTGATTTAATATGCTTCTTTTGTTTTGCTGTATTGGCTGCTCTATAATATTAGATTCTTTAGCCTTTTTTAAAGCTGTACGTGCTTGTTTAGTAATACTTTTAATACCTAGCGTACTTCTTATTTTACGTTTCTTTATCAGTTTTCTTATTTTATTGATATTTTTTGTTCTCAGTAATGCACAGGCACCCATACCAAGTTTTACTTTAGCTTTCATTGTGGTAGCTACTCCAAAAGCTGCTACTTTTTCACCTAAAGACGAGTCACCAGAATTTAGTCTTTCTGTAGCTAACTGAGCTAACTTCGAATCTGCTTGATGGCGTTTAGATAGATCCTTTTCTTTGGAGTATGCAATATCGTGCTCCTTACAAGTCTCGTCCAACTTGTTTATTCCCTTGTCTCCCCGAGCTAACCGTTCGATTAGTTTTGTACCCGGACCGCAAAATTTCTAACCCGGAATATGCGCTTCAAATGATAAATTGTTAATTACAGTATTTAATAGTCCGTTCCCAGTAGTTTTAAAATTATTATAGGTAATCATTAGCGGACAACTGTCCTCTCAAGCTGTGCAGTAAGTAAATAAAATATTGTGAATTAATGATTCTTTATATACTCGCCGTTTCTTATATATATATATATATATATATATATATATATATATATATATATATATAATTCCACTTTTTACAAATCGAATTTAGTACTTGCAAACATGCGTATTGTGAAACAATCAACACCTTTAACCATAAACAATAATGACATTGGCGTGCAATCCTTAGTTAAAAAGAAAAAATATAGCGTTCTTCTGCCTTCATCTATTCGATGTCTAGTTGTTGGTCCATCAAATTGCGGTAAAACCAACGTTATGATTGGGTTGATAGAACATCCTAATGGTTTAAAGTTTGAAAACGTATATGTTTATTCTAAATTACTTTATCAACCAAAGTATCAATACCTTGAAAGTCTACTGCGACCAATAAAAGGGATCAAATATTATACATTTTCCAGTTCTGATAATATTATATCACCATCTGATGCTCGAAATAATTCTATATTTGTTTTTGATGATGTAGCTTGCGATAAACAAGGTATCATTAGGAATACTTTAGTATGGGGCGTCATAAACAAGTAGACAGTTTTTACCTTTGTCAAAGTTATACTCGTATACCTAAGCACTTACTACGTGGTAATGCTAATCTTTTAGTTTTATTTAAACAAGATGATTTAAACTTAAAACACATATATGACGATCACGTCAATACTGACATGAAGTATGATAAATTCCGTGAAATATGTGCTGCTTGTTGGCAAGACAAATACGGTTTCTTAGTTGTAGACATAGATAGCGATCCAGGTCAAGGAAGGTACCGAATAGGTTTTGATCACTTCATACATATTTAAACCTTGAGAGACGCAAGTATCGTTAGTATCGAAGAATTTTTTTTACTACAATAAACTTTTTACGCCATGAACAAGGAGGCGATAAAATTTAAAAGAATTTTAATTAACAAAAGAAACATTGTAAAAAACAAATTGCGCCAGTTAAAAGATAATGAAGTCGTCCAAGTGGAATCGATCTTACCCATAACATCGCGATTAGAAACTATTGCTAATAAACTGGATTGGGAAAGTGTGGTAAAGAAAGAAAAATTTAAAGAAGAAGAAGAACTGCCTCATAGCAGTGTAAAAAAATTAAACCTAAATTGCTAGAAAGGAACGTTGACTATATTGATTCGCCGGTTATTGTTCAGCATATACCAAATATAAAAAATAATGCCATAGAGGAAGATGATGATGTTGAGAATGAATACGAAACAGAAGTTAATCAAAATGCACAAGAAGCCCAGGAATATATACAAAGCTTTGCCGATTCACCTGGTATGACACATTATCTCGAACAGCTACATCCGCTACCTCGAGAATATATTTACAATATGTTTAAAGATGTTAAGAACGAATTTGATCATAAATATGGTATTAGGTTTAACCCTGATTCAAATGGTCTTATGATAGGCAATTCGAATTTCGCGTTGGATGATGAAAATGTTCTAATAAATGATTTGAAATATAAAGGTACTCCTGGATTATACGAACTACTGTTTAAAAAATATCCTGTCGGGTACAGTCCGCAAGATCTAAAGTCATACCTTGATATTGTGAAAAGAACAAATGCTAATAGAAGATATTATTCTGAAACAGAACAAATTCAGGGTAATACTTCATATAAGTACAAAAATATAATATCTACATTAAACATACTTTCCCAAACACCCGTAGACCTAGAACATTACCCTATAGAAAGCGTCTTGGAAACGGTATGACAATGGAAGTATCAAATAACGCTATAGATTATTTATATTGAAATGATCCCAATGAACTTGTTGATAGATTACGGCTTTTAGTTTCATCTCAGACTGCTGGACACACAGGTCACGGCAACAAAATAAACTCGATCATTGAAGAATTGCGTGAGGCGAAAGTGATTAGATGATATGACAATTGACAAATTTGGAAGGCACTTAAATAACCGTAAAATAGATATAAGTGAACAGGAATATGAAAACAAAAGTGAAGGTTTTGAAACCTTGATTGAGTACAAGGTACATATGCTACATTACACGGCAGTAGCAACGTTTTACTCTAGTACATTCCTCGACGGTGACAACACATTCCTTATTTTCAACATTAAACATAATTATGAATTTCCTTATGAGGAAGCAGTCATTGAGAATATTAAAGGATAACCGCAAGACATTGAAATTCTTATAAACGAGAAAAGTTATGTAATTGCACAGTTACAAGGATTTTTGCTTAAACGTATGGATATAATCAGCTTTCGTGACAGCGGTGCTATCATAAACAATACCACAATGTTTCTTGATTTTATATTAAAAGTTCCTTTCAAAGCAAGTGGATCCCACGAAATTCAAACATAGAAGTATTTATTAATTGTATTTAATAAATCCTGATTAGAAAAAAGTATTATGATAGTTGTTCAATCAAAAGTGAAAGAGGGTATAGTAAATGAACTTCATAAACCAGCAAGAATAAATTTCAAGAGACGCAAAGTGATAGTAAAAGGTTTAAATGACCTTCAGACCGATTTGATTGAAATGCTACGATATTCGCTAACAAACAAAGGATTTAAATACATTTTAGTAGTTATTGATTGTTTTTCCAAATACGTATGGACTGTACCACTTAAAAGTAAAACGGGTATTGATGTTACTGCTGCAATGAAAACAATTTTAAATAAATTTAAAAACCCACCAAGAAATTTGCAGTCTAATTTTGGTAAAGAATATTATAACAAACACTTTCAATCCTTAATGCAGACATATGGCATAAACCATTATAGTGTTTTTTCTACAAAGAACGCATGCATTGTGGAACGTTTAATTAGAACTTTAAAGGGAAAAATGTGGCGCTTGTTTAACCTGAACGGTTCTTACAATTGGATAAAAAATTTAAGCGATATTGTGAAACAATACAACAATATAGTTCACAATACTATCGGAGTCAAACCTGTACAAGTTGATAAATCAAATGAAAAAACTATTCTTAAATCATCATTTACCCACATCAAACTTGCAACCAAAATACCAAAATATTCAATTAAAGACAGTGTGAGGATTAGTAAACACAGGGAAGCATTTACGAAAGGTTACACGCCAAACTGGTCAAATGAAATTTTTAAGATTAAAAAGGTAAACGTAACCAATCTGACAACATATATATTAGAAGATCAAGACGAGAAAGAAATCAAAGGTGCATTTTATGAAACGGAGTTGCAAAAGGTTAAACATCTAGGAATTTACCTGGTAGAAAAAGTCCTAAGAAAGAGTCGAAATAAAGTATTTGTAAAATGGTTAAGCTTCTCTAACGTACACAATAGCTGGATCGATAAAAATAATGTTTGCTAGAGGTTGTTATAATAATAGTTAATAAGGCTAACATTGTAAAATTATATTAAAATAAATAATACAGACAAAATCTTTCTAATGTTTTTCTATTATTATAAAGCTATTCTTTTAATAAAAAGGAATTTTGTAAGGCTAACATTGTAAAATTATATTAAAATAAATAATACAGACAAAATCTTTCTATTGTTTTTTATGATTATCAAGCCATTCTTTTAATAAAAAGGTATTTTGTTTTGCGCATTGCAGAATATTATTGCTGTGTCTACAACAATGGATGTTATATTTTAAACGATTGTTGATTTTTAACTTTGATAGCTTAGAACAACCTAGTGCAAGCATATCCGTTACAAAGTTTTGCATTATATATGTTTCAATCAATTTCTTCTTTTCTAGACCCTTTACAAATACTTCTTCACCGGGTCGGATAATTTGCTTCAAATAAAGCGCTATATATGATGACACCATTCCAGCCGTTGAAGATTCATCCCAAGAAAGACCATGAATATTCCTTGTCACCCAGTCGTTATGTTTTATATGATCTTGACTCAAACAACTAGACTGCATTGGCAGTTTAAAAATTTGATGCCAAACATCACCTAACAACAAGTCCAAAACCGCAATTTCTTTGCACACAAACTCGTTTTTCTTGTATTTAAATCCCTAAATATCAATCATATACATGTTTGTATGTAAATATATGCAGTAAACTTCGACTAATTAAATTAATATTAGGAGCAATCTCCTTATATAGCAGATTATCACCATCTGCGTACTTTGCCAACCCACTTTTCAACCTATCACAAGAGTGAACACATTTTGAATTGAAACCGGCCCATGTGTATTTGCAGCCTCTAAACATAAATAAAAAACATAAATTAGAATCCACTTTAATTAAACACAATTGACTTGAATGGGATATTTTGCATCTGGCATACTTTATAACTTCTCGCTAGAAAACCAAATTCAAAACATCTACACACATTTTTCTCTGCACTTACATTTTTTAACATACGTGTATTTTGAAGTATGTTTTATTGAAAGTAATATAAAGCCGATCCTAATTCAAAACGTGCCCACAAGTATTTTACATTGAAAGTATATAAGAATTCATGTTTTCACAACTATTTTACATTGAAATGTTTTCACAACTATTTTACATTGAAATTATATAAGGCCGATCTTAATTTAAAACGGTGCACGCGTATTTTACATATGGAAAATACGTCTGAACACGTTTTGAATTAGGACCGGCTTTACCCCTCTACTCACGAGGGTTCGGAAGTTACTGTTATGTGCTACGTCCTTAAAACTATTAACACTTATACGCTGCACAACACTACGCTTAACCCTTTTAATTTTTTTTATTACATCTCTTTCGCTAACTATACAGTAACTCTTGGCGCGAGTACCCACAAACTCTAAAACTATGGTAGTCACTGGTATCGAATAGGGCCAAGCGGGCATGAATATCACTGCACAGGTCTTCTGTTTCGACACTATACACGAGCGAGTCGGTGTCTGTATACAAAAGCGAAAGCTTAGACCCATACAGAAGCATCAGTTTCTCATAGTGAAAGTCGCAAATCAAGGTTTTTGATCGATCTAAAATCGAAAAGCCTGCATATATAGGGTTGTTATAGGTGACTCTAACGCGATCCATCTGTATGAGTGCTAAATTTTCGCCTAGTACCAGATTACAATTAAAGTTCGGGCGGAAAATCAGGGTACTCGCGCAAGTAGTGGGGTAAGGCCGGTCCTAATTCAAAACGTGCTCACACGTATTTTACATATGTAAAATACACGTGCACCGTCTTGAATTAGGACCGGCCTTATATGCTTTCAATGTAAAATAGTTGTGAAAACATGAATTAAGACCGGCGTTATATACTTTCAATGTAAAATACTTGTGGGCACGTTTTGAATTAGGATCGGCTTTATATTACTTTCAATGAAACATACTTCAAAATACACGTATGTTGAAAAATGTAAGTGCAGAGAAAAATGTGTAGCTGTTTTGAATTAGGTTTTCTAGCGAGAAGTTCCACGTGCACCGTTTTGAATTCAGACCGGCCTTATATACTTTCAATGTAAAATACTTGTGGGCACGTTTTAAAGTCAGACAGGCTTTATATTACTTTCAATGGAACATACATACTTCAAAACACACACACACACGTATGTTGAAAAATGTAAGTGCAGAGAAAATGTGTGTAGCTGTTTTGAATTCGGTTTTCTAGCGAGAAGTTATAAACTATGCCAGATGCAAAATATCGCATTCAAGTCAATTGTGTTTAATTAAAGTGGATTCTGATTTATGTTTTTTACTTATGTTTAGAGGCTGCAAATACACATGGGCCGGTTTCAATTCAAAATGTGTGTTCACTCTTGTGATAGGTTGAAAAGTGAATTGGCAAAGTACGCAGATGGTCTTAATCTGTTATATAAGGAGATTGCTCCTAATATTAATTAAATTAATCGAAGTTTACTGCATATATTTACATACCTACATATACAAACATGTATATAATTGATATTCAGGGATTTAAATACAAGAAAAACGAGTTTGTGTGCAAAGAAATTGCGGTTTTGGACTTGTTGTTAGGTGATGTTTGGCATCAAATTTTTAAACTGCCAATGCAGTCTAGTTGTTTGAGTCAAGATCATATAAAACATAACGACTGCGTGACAATGAATATTCATGGTCTTTCTTGGGATGAATCTTCAACGGCTGGAATGGTGTCATAATATATAGCGCTTTATTTGAAACAAATTATCCGACCCGGTGAAGAAGTATTTGTGAAGGGTCTTGTCTATTTTGGTATTTTGGTTGCAAGTTTGATGTGGGTAAATGATGATTTAAGAATAGTTTTTTCATTTGATTTATCAACTTTCACATGTTTAACTCCGATAGTATTGTGAACTGTATTGTTGTGTTGTTTCACAATATCGCTTAAATTTTTTATCCAATTGTAAAAACCGTTCAGGTTAAACAAGCGCCACATTTTTCCATTTAAAGTTCTAATTACACGTTCAACAATGCATGCTTTCTTTGTAGAAAAAACACTATAATGGTTTATGTCATATGTTTGCATTAAGGATTGAAGATGTTTGTTATAATATTCTTTACCAAAATCAGACTGCAAATTTTTTGGTGGATTTTTAAATTTATTTAAAATTGTTTTCATTGCAGTAGTAACATCAATACCAGTCTTACTTTTAAGTGATACAACCCATACGTATTTGGAGAAACAATCAATAACTACTAAAATGTATTTAAATCTTTTGTTTGTTTGAGAATATGGTAGCATTTCAATCAAATCGGTCTGAAGAAGGTCATTTAAACCTTTTACTATCACTTTGCGTCTCTTGAAATTTATTCTTGCTGGTTTATGAAGTTCATTTACTATATCCTCTTTCACTTTTGATTGAGCAACTATTATAATACTTTTTTCTAATCAGGATTTATTAAATACAATTAATAAATACTTCTATGTTTGAATGTCGAGGGCTCAACTTGCTTTGAAAGGAACTTTTAATATAAAATCAAGAAACATTGTGGTATTGTTTATGATAGCACCGCTGTCACGAAAGCTGATTACATCCATACGTTTAAGCAAAAATCCTTGTAACTGTGCAATTACATAACTTTTTTCGTTTATAAGAATTTCAATGTCTTGCGGTTATCCTTTAATATTCTCAATAACTGCTTCCTCATAAGGAAATTCATAATTATGTTTAATGTTGAAAATAAGGAATGTGTTGTCACCGTCGAGGAATGTACTAGAGTAAAACTTTGCTACTACCGTGTAATTTGGCATATGTATCTTGTACTCAATCAAGGTTTCAAAACCTTCATTTTTGTTTTCATATTCCTGTTTACTTATATCATTTTTACGGTTATGTAAGTGCCTTCCAAATTTGTCAATTGTCATATCATCTAATTACTTTCGCCTCACGCAATTCTTTAATGATCGAATTTATTTCGTTGCCGTGACCTGTGTGTCCAGCAGTCTGAGATGAAGCTAAAATCCGTAATCTACCAACAAGTTCATTGGAATCATTCCAATATAAATAATCTATGACGTTATTTGATACTTCCATTGTCATACCGTCTCCAAGACGCTTTCAATAGGGTAATGTTCTAGGTCTACGGGGAGTTTGGGGAAGTATGTTTAATGTAGATATTATATTTTTGTACTTATATGAATAATTACCCTGAATTTATTCTGTTTCAAAATAATATCTTCTATTAGCATTTGTTCTTTTTACAATATCAAGGTACGACTTTAGATCTTGCGATCTGTACCCGACAGGATATTTTTCAACCAGTAGTTCGTAAAATCCAGGAGTACCTTTATATTTCAAATCATTTATTAGAACATTTTCATCATCCAACACGAAATTCGAATTGCCTATCATAAGACCATTTGAATCAGGGTTAAACTTAATACCATATTTATGATCAAATTCATTTTTAACATCTTTAAACATATTGTAAATATATTCTCGAGGTAGCGGATTTAGCTGTTCGAGATAATGTGTCATACCAGGTAAATCGGCAAAGCTTTGTATATATTCCTGGGCTTCTTGAGCATTTCGATTAACTTCCGCTTCGTATTCATTCTCAACATCATCATCATCTTCCTCTATGGCATCATTTTTTATATTTGGTATATGCTGAGCAATAACCGGCAAATCAATATAGTCAACGTTCCTTTCTAGCAATTTAGGTTTAATTTTTTTACACTGCTATGAGGCAGTTCTTCTTCTTCTTCTTTAAATTTTTCTATCTATACCACACTTTCCCAATCCAGTTTATTAGCAATAGTTTCTAATCGTGATGTTATGGGTAAGATTGATTCCACTTGGACGACTTCATTATCTTATAACTGGCACAATTTGTTTTTTACAATGTTTCTTTTCTTAATTAAAATTCTTTTAAGTTTTATCGCCTCCTTGTTCATTGCGTAAAAGGTTTATTGTAATAAAAAAAATTCTTTAATACTAACGATACTTGTGCCTCTCATGGTTTAAATATGTATGAAGTGATCAAAACCTATTCGGTACTTTCCTTGATCTAGATCACTATCTTTGTCTACAACTAAGAAACCGTATTTGTCTTGCCAACAAGCAGCACATATTTCACGGAATTTATCATACTTCATGTCAGTATTGACGTGATCGTCATATATGTGTTTTAAGTTTAAATCATCTTGTTTAAATAAAACTAAAAGATTAGCATTATCACGTAGTAAGTGCTTAGGTGTACGAATATAACTTTGACAAAGGTAAAAACTGTCTACTTGCTTATGACGCCCCATACTAAAGTATTCGCTAATGATACCTTGTTTATCGCAAGCTACATCATCAAAAACAAATATAGAATTATTTCGAGCATCAGATGCTGATATAATATTATCAGAACTGGAAAATGTATAATATTTGATCCCTTGTATTGGTCGCAGTAGATTTTCAAGGTATTGATACTTTGGTTGATAAAGTGATTTAGAATAAACATATACGTTTTCAAACTTTAAACCATTAGGATGTTCTATCAGCCCAATCATAACGTTGGTTTTACCGCAATTTGATGGACCAACAACTAGACATCGAATAGATGAAGGCAGAAAAACGCTATGTTTTTTTTTAGCTAAGGATTGCACGCCAATGTCATTATTGTTTATGGTAAAAGGTGTTGATTGTTTCACAACACGCATGTTTGCATGTACTAAATTCGGTTGTAAAAAAAGTGGAATTATATATATAAGAAACGGCGAGTATATAAAGAATCATTAATTCACAATATTTTATTTACTTACTGCACAGCTTGAGAGGACAGTTGTCCGCTAATGATTACCTATAATAATTCTAAAACTACTGGAAACGGACTGTTAAATACTGTAATTAACAATTTACCATTTAAAGCGCATATTCCGGGTTACAAATTTTGCGGTCCGGGTACAAAACTAATCAAACGGTTAGCTCGGGGAGACAAGGAAATAAACAAGTTAGACGAGACTTGTAAGGAGCACAATATTGCATACTCCAAAGAAAAGGATCTATCTAAACGCCATCAAGCAGATTTGAAGTTAGCTCAGTTAGCTACAGAAAGACTAAATTCTGGTGACTCGTCTTTAGGTGAAAAAGTAGCAGCATTTGGAGTAGCTACCGCAATGAAAGCTAAAGTAATACTTGGTATGGGTGCCTGTGCATTACTGAGAACAAAAAATATCAATAAAATAAGAAAACTGATAAAGAAACGTAAAATAAGAAGTACGTTAGGTATTAAAAGTATTATCAAACAGGCACGTACAGCTTTAAAAAAGGCTAAAGGATCTAATATTATGGATGCAATCAACATAGCAATTAAGGCCACCAATACAGCAAAACAAAAGAAGCATATTAAATCAGCTCGTATTATATCAATTCCTAAAACAGGAGGTTTTCTACCACTAATATCAATTTTTGCAGGCATAAGCGCCCTTGGTACTCTTACTGGAGGTGCAGCTGCTGTTGAAAAAGCAGTTTCAGATACTAAAATAGCTAAGGAACAACTAGCGGTAAAAACAACGTCATAACAAGTCAATGGAGGACATTGCAGTCGGAAACGGCATGTACATCAAACCTTATAAAAAAGGTTTTGGTCTTTTTTTAGCCCCTGCAAAACCTCAAAGGAACGCAACTTGATTTTACCTATTCGAGCACTAAGCAATGTAGAATTAATAGAGTTTGTTAAGCAATTAGAAGTACCATATTTCCGTAGAGTGTTCATGAGAAACAATCTTCCCAAGAAAGTTAATTTAAAAGAATGTGGTATAATTAATTTAGATGGAATAGAAGGTTTAGGTACGCATTGGACCTCTTATAAAAAGTACGGTAGTAGCGCTATTTATTATGACAGCTACGGAAACCTGCGACCGCCAACAGAGTTGATAAGTTATTTGAATAGCGGGGGTAAATGTAAAATTCTTTATAACATTAACCAAGAACAATCGTACGGTACTGTGTTTTGCGGTCATTTATGCTTACAATTTCTAAGTAGTACATAGAACTGCGTACGAAGTTGTCATGTTGTACACTTTTACTCTAACGGGAAACACTTCGTTTTAACAAGCAACTTTAATCCGCCTATAAACTTGGATAATGATTCGGAGTACGTATTAGGATTAACAAATTTTGAGTCTTATAACACAATTCCAAACATTGAAAAAGGAATAAATAATAAATTTTATTATGGATCTAACGAAGAATTCATAGAAATACCTGAAGGTGCCTATGAGATTAGAGAAATTAATAAATATCTTCAAAAAGCTTTAGGCGATAAAAGATGGCGTGGTGGTATGGAACAATCACGAAGCGCTAGAAAAACACCAGTGTATATAAAAATTACAGCTGACAATAATACACTTAAATGTAGTATTAAATGTAGTGAAGATGTGGATTTTACCAAAAAGGATTCAATTGATTCTCTACTCGGTTTCAATCCACGAAAATTGCTAGCATATGCCACACATCAAGCAGACTACGCGATCAACATTTGTAAAGTGAATGCAGTTTTAATTGATTGTAATATTGCAAGTGGATCCTATTTAAATAGTAAACCAGCTCATGTAATACATGAATTTTTTCCTCAAGTACCTGCAGGTTTTAAAATTATCGAGTGCCCACCTACGATTATATATCTACCAATCAGGTCACGTATAATAAATGAAATAATAGTTAAAGTGTTAGATCAAGATGGAAATTTAGTTAATTTAAGCGGAGAACTGCTATCTGTAATGTTGCATTTAAAAAAAATCTGCAATAGCCATGGGTATTAAGTATAATGCACGCAACATGTCAAGAATTGCTATAAATGCTGGAAATTTTAAAGCAATCGACACTCGATTGATTGTTTCAAGACCGCTAACAATACAAAACCGGCAGTTTCTACATTCGTTAGGACTGCATTTATTTAATTAAAAAGTAAAATGAATAGTGAAATACTGAACGTGCGTGAAAAAGTTTACTTCGACAATGCAATTGTTAATATTGAAAAACATACTCATCAACCTTATGCTAACACATCTTTAAACAATAATGATGAAATTCGAATCCCTATACAACAACAAGATGTATACACCTTACCATCGAAGAGTATGCTGTACATAGAAGGCAAATTAATTAAAACAAATGGAACGCCGTCTCAGAGAGCAAAGTTTGTAAACAATGGGGTTTTGCTGCTTTTTGATGAAATTAGATATGAGATTGGTGGTGTCATTGTAGATCGTGTTCGGAATCCTGAATTAGCGTCTATAATGAAGGGATATGTTTCATATAATAGCAATCAAAGTAAACATTTACAAAACGCTGGGTGGTTTCCTATGGATGATTCACAAATAGTCGATGCCAATGGAAATTTTAATGTTGCAATAAACCTTTCAATGGTTCTCGGATTATGCGAAGATTTTAAAAAAATTATTTTAAACCTCCGTCATGAGTTAGTTTTACCACGTTGTAGTTTTAATACTAATGCTATAATTAATCCTACACCCGATGAAGAAATAAAAGTTGTTTTAAACAAAGTTTTTTGGAAAATGCCGCATGTAGCCGTTGATGATACTCAACGAATTAATTTAATAGAATGCGTTGCACAAAATCAGGATTTGCATATTCCGTTTAGAGGATGGGAGTTGCATGAATATCAACTTCTACAAGAAACGCAACGTCATACATGGAACATTAAAACAACAACACAATTAGAAAAACCAAGATTTGTGATTGTTGGTTTCCAAACCAACCGAAAAAATAGATACATGAGCAACTACAGTCGTTTTGATCATTGCTATTTAACCAACATGAAACTATATTTAAATTCAGAAATTTTCCCGTACGATAACTTAAATTTGAAGTTCGAGAATAAACAGACTGCGTTGTTATATGAGATGTATGCTCAGTTTCAGCAATCATACTACGAAAAGGAAAATGAACCACTTTTTAATCCTGAAGATTTACGAAGTATTGCACCATTAGTGGTCATAGATTGTTCTAGACAAAACAATGCGTTAAAATCTGGTACTGTCGATATTAGATTAGAATTTGAAACTAGCAGAAACGTTTTGGCAAATATATCTTGTCATTGCCTCATACTTCATGATAAGATAGTCAAATACAATCCACTCTCAAACAGCATAAGAATATTATAATTACTTTATTATTACTGTACCTTTACAAATTATGAAAAAAGAAAAAAAAATAAATCATTTAGCAATCACAGTCTATTTATTATTATTTTACATGTTTTTTTACAATATCAAATGTTTAATTGTTAATGGGTTATAATAATAACTTTTGCTTAAATATTTTTTTACATGTTGGAATTACTAAGTGATTTAGTAAACAGTCATAAACATTGTCAAATTTAAATAAAAGTTTTGTTATACATTTCTCAAATAAACTAACTGAATTTTTTTAACAGAACGGTTACTACTACTATTTTTTTCTCTACAATACATTTATACTAATATAGTTCAACTCGGACAGATTGAAAGGTATCCTATTTTTAGATACATCCTAATAGAAAAACGGTGTACTTGTGCAGGTATAAACATAACACTGAAGTTTTTATAACAAAAAAAATATTATATGTTAATCGGGATACAATAAATTACATTTTTTATTTGAGCCAGTGGTTGAAGCTTTACAAGTCATTTCTGAGTGTATGGTTATACCCCAAGGTTTAGTATCAGTGGTTGAGCTACTAAGAATTCTTTTATCATCACTTGGATTAAGAACAATTTTGTTTTGTTTAAGAGTAAACACATCATGTTTGACTGATCTAATTAAACAATGCTATTACTGTACAGTCTGTTTATAAAACAAAGCATTCTTATAATCATCAAAAGAAATTTGCTTAATACTTGCTAAGGAAGATCCCTTTGACTTTTTTATTATCCTATCCTGAACTCTGTAAGTGTACATTTTAGATCTAAGCCCTACAAACTCTAGCATGATATCACCATTGTTTTCATCTTTCATAATACCAGGAACCTTTTTATTTGATGATGGAATTTGATATTTGTTATGAGGGTCGTAATTGGAAGTATCAAATCTATGAATATCTTGTTTGATATAAGAGTAAATATTTTCAACGCTAAACTCGTATATCAAACTATCCGTATCTGTGTACAGCAGCTTTGCTTTGTTAGCAAATTGCGATTTTATATAACTATAGTGAAATTCATATAAATAGGTTTTTGAAATATCTAGAATAGAGAAACCTACATAAATGGGTTTGTTTAAATAAACCTCTAATTTATTCATTTCTATTAAGACCAGATCTTTGTCTATCACAGTGCAACTGTGAAAATTAGTTTTCGCTATTTAACTACGAGCTCCAAACCGTTTTCTTTCATTTTTCCATAAACCGAATTTATCATATTTTTATAAAAGCATATATCCAAACTGTTTTTTGACTGTTGTCTTAATTTCGTATTCAAATCAATGTATTCTTTTAACCAAGGGGCTTGTTTAAACTGAAGAACTTTATGAATCTTTTTCAATTCTAAACCATAGCTTAAATACATTTTTAAATTCTTGTAGTGAATAATATAGTTGAGTTTTGGATATAAAGTTGTAAGTAATTTCTTTAGGTTTGATTTATTAGAAGGTACTGGTGGTATCATATGTTCAGGCGCCAAAGGTAAGTCACTGTGAATTTCATGTAAAGATACTAGGTAGTGTAAATCGCATTGAAAAACATATCCTACATCAGAATCATCGGGAATATTAAGTATGTCTAAACGTACTAAAAATTCAAATTCTTCATATGGAAGATATTCAGACATTGCAGCCCCATATAAATTATTAACATCAAAATACATTAAATATTTAGAATCGAAATTCGGATCATAATCTGCATTCATATATTTGTTATTTGCTTTGGCATATCTATTCGAACATTGAGAAACACCGCCACGAATTCCCCGTTCTAAAAACATTATTTTTTCAATATCACTAAGCAACTCGAGTTTAAGGTTCGTCGTTTTTAACATTGCATCTAGAGCTAAACCAGGAGCCGTAAAGTAGTGAAGTGTTTTCAAATATATCAGTCAAGAGCAGTACATCTGTTTTTAAATATAGATCTGAATAGTCCCCTAGTGTTTTTATATTAAATGTTTGCCAAACGTGTTTAGCATGATTGTAGTCTTCATTTGAAACTTCTTCATTATGCGCAAACGATTAAAGAATGCTGTTTTACATGGTAAATCGGTTTCATTGAGCCTATCCCAAGAGTTAATAATTCATAGGGCAATATGCCTTTACGCGTAAGTAACCGAAACTCATTATCAGTGTTACAATTTTCCCTGGTGATGGATTTTTTTATTATCATCTAAGTAGGAAGCTAATTTTTCGATGCTAGATGCCATAAACCTAAATGAATCGATAAATCTAAAACTAACTTTCATACCTTTTACATATTTTGTAAAAGATATGTTTTTTTCCTTATTTATTGGTAGAATGCTTAACGAACCTGAAAACTCTAACGAGATTTTTTTAATAATGAAATGCGAATCATAGTCTGATAAGTTATGAAAAACTACTGGTATCATATAGGAATTATGATAATTGATGTTGCAATCTTGATGAGCCGCTCCTCGAAATTCACCTGTAAAGTGGCAGTGATCGCGAACTCTAATATCATCTATACTAAAAGGTTTATTGCAAATGTGACAGTGAAGGGCAAATTTAAATGCTGACTTTTGTTCTTCTGTTAAAGGATTCATATGTTTTGGGTTACAGAAAATTTAAATTTGTCGTTTCTGAAATCAATTTCAATTGAGCAACAAACCATTCTATACAATCCTTTCCGCGATACAATTGAAATATGGAATATTTATTATCATACGAGCATTTCAAATAGTACGCTACACTAAAGGGTATATGCCTTTGGTAACGGGCTGTGTTTAATATTATTTCCGGTTCATTGCATGGTTCTAATATACATTCGAGATCTGCATAAACGACAAATGATACTTTTTCTTGGTGGTGGAAATGTTTAAATGTTAGATACTTTTTGGATTCTTCGGATAATCTTATTGAGCAAGTATTCTGTGTTTCGCAATAATTCGAATGATGCTTAAGTAATGCTGCTGTACTAAAATTATTTAAACATCTATAACAAAAAAATTTTCTATAGTGATGTGAAGACAACTGTTTTGCAAATAATTTTGACATATTCTTAATCCAAGTAAAATGAAAGTGATTCTCATTAGCATTTGTCGGACGAGAATATTGTAAGGAATCATTATTTAAAACTAACAGATTAATAGGTTCTATTTTTTTTTAATTTTCACTTAAACAAAGTGTCAGTATTTTAGTATTTTCTATACAATATCGGTTAATTGCGAGATTGTTAAGTTTCTCATTTTTTTTATGTCTTTTAATGCGATTGGAAACTGAACTGAATTGTAGCGTAATACTATATCAAAATGTGGATAGCTAGATATTTTCTGACAATTTTGTTTAGCAGGATATAAAGAGGAAACCAAGCTCCAAAGAATACAATGTTGGTCGTTATTTATTACATTTACCACAGCTTTTTTTTGCTATAAAGTCCGGACCCGGAACAAACGTTGAACACCCTCCTCTAAGCGGATCATGATTGTTTATATTTACCTTCAAGTGTAAAACTTCTTGGATTGCCCAACCTGAATCCTTTTCACTAAATTCCTCTAATCGCTTCGAAATCGTGTCCACTACGTTCTCCTTATACCACCGCTTGAGATTGGTGTTTATATCAATGTGATGATTTGCAGTAGAAAACGTCTTCAAATCTATTTCCCCAGTTGTAGGCTTAACAAAGTTAGCTGACAATATTACATTAACTTTCAACATTGACTTTTTTAAGCAAGCAACAATCTTGCGTTTAAAACTAGCGAACGCCTTGTCTAAGAACACTAGAGGATCTCTATAACTTAAATTGGTAATAAGTCCCGTAATTATTCGACTTCCAAAACATGATTGTACATCATGACAAATCAAATTTTTTCGAATATGACCTCTAGAAAGCGTTGCATCTATACCTTTACCTTGATATTCCAAAGAGCGTTTCAAGTGCCTCAATCGTACAAGGTAACTTTTAAGATGTGCCAAATTAGATTCCAACCTGCTAGGATTTTCCTGACGATTGTCTTCGTATACCTTATTTCTAATAGCAAGCTTCAATATACCTATATTTGCTTTTATAATTATAATGTGTTTCGTTATTTCATCGACTGATCTGATTAGATCCACGCATTTCACAGTTAATTTTAAAATAACGCTACTAATCTCGGCTACTGTTACAGAATTTATGATTCTATACAAATCACTAAACTACTTAATATATGTAGAGCTTTATTTACTATTTATACAAAAATATCATCTGACGTAAGCAAAACAGCTGTAAAAAAATTAGCATACAACATCATTTTTTATTCAGCTGCGCTTAAAGCAAAAATGTGCTTGTTTGCAGTATAGTAATATAAATGTTTTATACGACCTTTGATTTATGCTGTGTGTACAGAAAATACATTAGCATTACAGCGCTATTTTTATGGTTACATATAAAAAAATTTCAGAAAAATGAAGCAAATTTAAAAAATGTCTCAGATTAAACTGTCAATGTTGTTTAATAATTTACACGCACTGATGATTTTTAAAAAAAAACATTTTGCAGTTTTTATCATAATACAATTAACATTATGCAGTTTAATTTATTTGAAGATATATATAGCAGTACCTTGAGAGAATTAAAGAATTTCTTATGCAGCATGAACGCAATTACTACATACCTATATATGCATCTAAAGTCAATTTTGTTAAGTTTTACTGAAAAATAAATTATGCTAGCAGTAATTTAAAACTTATTCTATAAATTACTAGTTAAGGACCATTTGCATTGCATTCTGCTGAGACATAATTATATTTGCTTACATACTGTTTTTTATTCATTAGAATAGATTACAGAGCTGAATATATATATATATATATATATATATATAACATTTGCATTTTTTCAAAAAACGATACAAATTTTTAATTTTTTCTAACAGGTCAGTTTATTATTTAATATAAATACTTCACGTAGATTTTACCAACGGTATTCAATCAGATCTCTTGTATAATTATTAGTTACTACTACTAACAACTTTAAAAAAAAAGAGTAACTTATCATCGATCAAAAATTGTAATAGTACCAACGTAAAAGTTCTAGAGCAATTTATATTACATTCTGACGAAGACGTGATTAAAGAAGTTGTTGGTTGTTCTTCGCCTCAATTCAACACTGCTGCTATTTTTGATAGTGATGTAATAGATATATCACGGTAAGTGCTTTTTCACATTTATACATGTGTTTTAAAACACTACTAATTTATAAGTTACATTAGATTAGGATCAAAAAACCATTCTAGAAATTCTGAGGCTATCGTTGGATCGTTGGCACATTCTGATCCTCTCAGAAACATCAGGTAGTATACAAAAGAAAAGGTGAACCTACAATAATCTTTTATGTTATGCTCACAGATCCGGCAAAAACATGTTGGCTATGAAAAAGTTATGTACAGAATCTAATATGGCTGTTTGCTGTGAAGATGACAAATCCTACGAAGATGACACAGTAGAGTTGCTTAACGCATTTAAAAAGCGTGGAAAGAAGCTACTGCGTCGTCTAGATTTGGAGCTAGAAATAATAAAGCAAAAAACAGAGGCACTGGCTGCGAGGGACCAGCAGATACTTCAAGAACGGGAGTTAATAAATACTTTTTCTTTTATAAATAGTTAGATTTTAACTGTAAATAGTTAGATCAAAATATTCAACAATTTGTAAAATAAAAAAAGTATTTTATAAAAGTTTCTCTTTTGAAACAAGACTTTCTCTAAACAAGATAGTAACCTCAAAGTAAGACACACATAAATCAGAACCCACTTTAATTAAATACATCATTTTTTATACAATCGACTTAGATGTGTTATAATAAAATAAACAGTAAAGAACAACATGTATATTATTATAATAATTAACTAATTTCTTAGATTAGTGACATATTATTCTGAAAATTCTATATTGACAGTTAGACCGATCGATCCCTTACTAGTTATGTATACGTGTTTGTTCGAGCCAATACTTTCATTTAATTGTTTCACTCCATGTGCTTGAAGGTATTCAAAATATCCTAATGGCAATATACTCTTGAACTCTTCTGTTTCCACTAATACTCTTACTCCATATTTTGTCTTGATTGTTTCTACTTTTAAAACTTCAAACCTCTTATTCACTACAAGATCTTTTGAATTTACATAAGGTTTGCGATATGTGGTTTTATTGGCGTCACCGTGGATCAATGTAGTAAGCGTAAGACTACGGATCCCAAGGTCCCGGGTTCAAATCTCGACACGGCCGACTGCTTGAAAAATGGCAGGTGAGCATTTTTCACAAATATTACGCCCTCGTTCGGATGAGAGGTTAAGTGGAGGTCCTGTGTGTGAGTGTTGTCACGCACGTTAAAGATCCCTACCTTGCCTGGAACGACAAGGGTTCGGCAAAATTCTAAATTTTCAGGCAACAAAAAACTCGCCTCCTGGCCAGTGTAGTACCTTCAGGTGGAGCATTGGAAATGTAAACGAACGATATGTGGTTTTATTAAGAGTATTAAAATCCATATTGCTTTTCTTTGACTAATTAAATTAATATTAGGAGCAATCTCCTTATATAGCAGATTACCACCATCTGCGTACTTTGCCAACCCACTTTTCAACCTATCACAAGAGTGAACACACATTTTGAATTGAAACCGGCCCATGTGTATTTGCAGCCTCTAAACATAAGTAAAGAACATAAATCAGAATCCACTTTAATTAAACACAGTTGACTTGAATGCGATATTTTACATCTGGCATACTTTATAACTTCTCGCTAGAAAATCAAATTCAAAACAGATTCACACATTTTCTTCTGCACTTACATTTTTCAACATACGTGTGTTTTGAAGTATGTTTCATTGAAAGTAATATAAAGCCGATCCTAATTCAAAACGTGCCCACAAGTATTTTACATTTGAAAGTATATAAGATTTCATGTTTTCACAACTATTTTACATTGAAAGTATATAAGGCCGATCCTAATTCAAAACGTTGCACGTGTATTTTACATATGTAAAATACGTGTGAGCACGTTTTGAATTAGGACCGGCCTTACCCCACTACTCGCGCACAAGGTCTTCCGGTCACACTCCCACCGAGTCACGAGCTTAACGTCGACGCGCTTGTCTATATTTTCCATTGTTTTACCAAAGATGGCATTGTTCATGAGTTTGAAAAAGTCCTTCTCAAGAGCGTTGGTAGCACGAATGCGAAGCTCTGTGTTCAATTCGATATAAGGTTTTAACCATGGAGACTGGTCGAACTCGAGAACCCGGTGGATGGAGGTCAACATTAATTCGTTCCGCGCACACTGCTGTAGATTCCTGTAGTGGATAATGTAGCGGCGTTTGTCTTCTAAGGTTGCGAGAAGCTTCGGAGTCTGAAATGAGATATAAGGCGGCGTCTTCATTTCCGGGCAGAATGGCAGGTCGTTGTGGAGATCGTGTAAATGTGGAGGGTACTCTAAGTTGACCTCCAATATGAATCCTTTCGCAGAGTTCTTGGGAATATTATGATAGTGGCCTGGAGACCGGCTGCTTCGGCAGGGGATAGCCATCGAAATCCTCCAAGAGAGATAGCCTGGCTCATTGCCCAGCCATACAAATTATTGGCATCGTAGTAAGCCAAATACTTAGACGGAGCCGCAGAATCGTACTCTTCCATGTACTTGTTATTGACAGCAGCGTAGCGTCCAGTACACTGGGTCAGACCCCCTCTGATCCCAGACTGTATAAAATGGTACATGTCAATATCCGTGAGGAGCTCCAGTTTCACGCCGGTGTATTTTAACATGGCGTTCCGGGTTAATGAGGGCGCTGTCACATACTGGCACGGATCAAGGTCATAAGTCGACATGCACACCCGGCGAAGTTCTGGAAGACGTCTGTCAACAACAGTACATCCGTCTTCAAATAGAGGTCGCTATATTCCCCGAGCGTGTTGAGACCAAAGTCGCGCCATACCTTCAGGGCCCTCTCGTATTCGTCGGTGGTAATGGATGTAGAGGCGAGGTCATTGTAAAAGGCGTCCTGTGGTGGTAGGGTTGTTTCCTCCAATACTTCCATACTTTGTATGTAAGTGTATGGAAACACGCCTTTCTTGGTAACTAGTTGGAACTTGGAGTCCTCGGGGAAGTGACGTCTGACCTCTACAAACTGGTCCTGGACTAAATTTTTTGCCAGTGCATCCAACCCGGATGCCATAAATCGGAAAGAGTCGAAAAACCGAAGTTGGACACAGGACTTATCGACAGTTTTTTCTTTATCGTCCAAGACCACTTCTGTATCGTATAGCCGCACAGTTTTTGAAAACGAGATAAACCGCTCTTTATTGTTTGGTATAACGCTAATCTTCTCGTTATCATACCCCAGCTCTTTTATGATGAAATGAGCATCGTATCCACTAAGGTTGTGAAACACCACTGGAGGGGTCGGGCGTTGCAAAACTGTACGGCTGTAGGAGCGATTCAAAGTCAGCATAAACAACGAATGGGACCTGCATTTGTTTTTGGATGCTCGAAAATTCCAAAACTTTGTTGAAGACGGTGAGCATTTGGGTTACGGCATGGTTACAGTCCCGCTTAGTATGTCTGGTCAAGGCAGATCCATTTATGTAAGCAATCTTTTGATAACTGTTTACCAACCAGACGTCCCAAATCGTTGATCCAACAGAAGTGACCTTTTTCTTCATCCTGGATGAAGAGCAAGTTAACGTGCCGGGCTCTCCTGCGTTTAGTAAAATGTAGAGGACCAACAATAGACCTTCCTTCCACCCCGAATACGTTGATACGCAGATCGTTCAAAGCCTCGAACTTGGCAATTTTGTCAAAGGCCATAGGGAACTCTATACCATCTATATTTAAGCAGCTCGAGTAATGGGGGTACTTGCTAAGACGTTGGGGGTCATGCTCGGCAAGATACAGCGCTGCTACAATGGAGTATGCAAAACAGGCTGCGTCTCGGTTTTTAACATTCACCACCGCTTTTTTAGTTTTTATCCAGCGTGGAAGGTCAATGTAAGAGGATCCCCTAAGTGGCTGGTATTTGTTGATGTTTAGTTCTAAATGCAGGACACGTTGTAAGGCCCAACCGGACTGGTGATGTTCAAATTCTTGGGATTTATCGAGCATCTCCCGAGAAAACGCTGTATACACTTTGTTCAAGACGCTCGATCGGGTTATAATTTGATTCTTAGTATTGAAAGACTTAGTTGCTTCGGTATCACCCAAGCCCATCTTTGTGTATATACCAAACACTTCCACAATAATTTTAAGGGTCGTGTGGGCCTCCAAGGTGTCCTGGATCAACTTTACAAAATGCTGCTTTTGTTCAAGTAAAAAATCTCCAATGTCTCTACAACCCGACAGATCATTGATGCGGTAAGTTGCGATCCGGGAGCGGAAGGCAGACGATAACAGTTGTATCGCTTCTTGTTCGGGGTCTCCGGATTCGGTCTTAAGCGCGGCACTGCGTAAATGTCCAGGAAACTGACCTGAAGGAACGTCCATGTTGCAATCGTCACAATATCGTAGGTCCTGCTGCTGGCGTTTTGGGGCGGGTGCAGCACGTAGTGGTGATGCTCCACGTTTGGCTGACATCAATGTAGAAGATATAGTATCTCCGTGGAAGGCATGCTGATGCCGGGTTAAATTAGCTTGACGTCTAAACCCCATACCACAAATGTCGCACACAAATGATGCTGGTGCTGGTAATCTAGTCGGTGGAGCTGGGGCTGTAACCTGACGTGGTGGTCTAATGATATTATGGACCTCCTTTTTGTGTCGGTTAAGGTTGCTCTGGATCGAGAAGTTTTTCTGGCACGCATCGCAGACGAATACTCTGATGGATTCCATTGTAATCTGCACAATAAAACTATGTTTATTACTCAGTTTAAAACACGTAAACCACGATGTTTTGTGGTCGTAGAAGAAACACAACTAAGGAAAATGGGCTGACACCCCTATTAAATAGCAAAATGATCAGAAAGTAGACAAATTATAGCGCATGCGCACAGGTCGCTGATAAAACGTCGCCCCAGTGGGGATACTCCTAGAGGAATGGGGCGCAGTGACGTCTGGGGAACTTGCGATACAATAAATAGGCATTCTACGCTTTCGGGTCTTATACAATATAGATCCATGGCGCCAATCGCACCAAATGCTGCTCCAACCTTTGATCAAACTGTTCCATATATGTCTCAAATTGTCATATTTACTAAGTAACTTACTACAGTTAATCACAATAGCTTATTGCAATGTAAAGCCTAGGGATGGGGAACGACAGTTATTTATAGCCACCAGGCAGCGCTTTCTTTATACTGTGTATACCTGGCATTTTAAAAGATAACAACTCGCTTTGTACGCAGGGATTAGAATCATCCAATGCCGATACACTCCCACATTGTGGTACCTATCGTATAAAGATGGCCAACCACCAGTTTAAACCCTAAACTAGGTACAAATATAAAAATAATCCCAGTCGATGCGTCATAGTCAAATATGAAAATAACTGTTTTTGTAAAATTTAGCTATCTTTAACCGTTTTTGTGCTATTAACAAAAAACCAAAACGACACTATGTACAAATATGAAAATTATACTAATCGATGTCATAGTCAAATACGAAAATAATTGTTCTTGTAAAATTTAGCTTTCTCTAACCGTTTTCATGCTATTAGCAAAAAACCAAAACAGCACTATGTACAAATATGAAAATAACCCCAGTCGATGCGCCATACTTAAATATTAAAATAATTGTTCTTGTAAAATTTAGCTATCTCTAACCGTTTTCATGCTATTAACAAAAAACCAAAACGGCACTATGTACAAATATGAAAATTATCCCAATCGATGTGTCATAGTCAAATATGAAAATAATTGTTCGTGTAAAATTCAACTATCTCTAACCGTTTTCATGCTATTAGCAAAAAATCAAAACGGCACTATGTACAAATATGAAAATTATGCCAATCGATGTGTCATACTCTATTATGAATAATAATTGTTCTTGTAATGTTACCGCTGCAATGAAAACAATTTTAACTATTTATGAGAAAATTTTTTTCTACTATCTCCATCTAGTTGATACCGAATTCAAAACAGCTCCACATTTTCTCTGCACTTACATTTTTCAACGTAGCATACGTGTGTTTTGAATTCGGTAACAACTAGATGGAGATAGTAGAAAAAAATTTTCTCATAAATAGTTAAAATTGTTTTTATTGCCGCAATAACATTAATATCCGTTTTACTTACCATTATAATTAGATTCCTACTTCGTATAAAACATTATGTTAATGTTTTCTGTTTGCACCATCAGGTGCACAAATGTGTTGAATCACGATATATATATGATTATCAGTATTTAGAAAAGGCTTGACTTTATGCCATTCTATTCAGTTCACGTTTATATTAATACTTGTAAATTTAATTGTACAGGGTTATTACAAATGAAATAGACAGTTTGGATAGCCTTTAAAAAATCAGACTGGTGTATTTGAATATAGTAAGCGAGATAGGTTTATAGGGAATTTCTTAAAGTTTATGTTGGTACAACTGTTAGGTTGGTACTGCTGTTAAAACAACGCCCAGTCTAGCAAAATGGCCGCTACTAAGGTGGAGAAAGCTTATTGTGTTCTTGAATTAGCCAAAACAAAGTCTGTTACTGTTGTGCAGCGTCATTTCAGAACAAAATACGGTAAAACACAACCAACAAGGCAATCAATCTATGACTGGTATAAACGTTTCGAAAATAGTGGATGTCTGTGTAAAAGAAAGAGTACTGGAAGACCTCCTGTTACAAAAGAACAAATCGATAGTGTTCGTGATGTTTATTTACGAAGTCCAAGACAATCGACTACATCAGCAAGTTTAGAATTGCAAATTCCTCAACCTACTGTGTGGAGCTCCGCCCCTCTGGCACATACAGTTCAGAAAATATCTGGATGAGCATCTTCCTAGACGATGGATCGGCCGTGCAAGTGAGGAAAACCTTGTGCTTAAGCCGTGGCCACCTCGTAGTCCAGATTTAACGCCCTGCGACTATTTCTTATGGGGTTATGTAAAAGACAAAGTTTTCACACCACCGCTTCCTGTTGATATCGACGAACTTAAACAACGTATCACAAATGCTCTTGCTACAGTTGACCGTTACATGCTTAATAGCGTGTGGCAAGAATTCGACTACCGTGTTGATATCAATCGTGTTACCAAAGGTGCACACATGGAACATTTGTAAAAATTTTAAATAAAAACTTAATCATTTCTTCTTTATAATCATATAAGTAATAATCTTAACTTTTCAAAAATAAACTTTCTATAACCTATCCAAACTGTCTATTTCATTTGTAATAACCCTGTATAATAATAGTATAGTGCTCGCAATTTCTAAATAGATCTCGTCATCCGCGACGTCACACAAGTACTAACCATTTATGTAGATGTTTGTCAACTTAATACCGTACAATATTTATCAACCAAACTTACGAAGTAAGTTAGGTTAATAAGATCGCTACGTCGCCGTCGTCGCCGCCGTCGTCCGTTGCACGTTTTTTTCGTTTTACAAACATTTGATATATGGATCTTGTTAAGTTTTTTACGATGATTAAGAATATGCTAGCCAATTTTCGATATCTCATCTAGTTTTCGAGTAATTCGACTATAAAGTCGAAATTTTGGTTATATAAAACTTCATTATAACAAAATATAAATATTATTTTAGGTTAATATCGACCTCCTGAGCATATTTTTCCATAGCATCAATACTCTATGTTGATTGGTTTCTGTTTCTTTCAATGATTTACAGTACTAATAATAAAATTTTCATATAAAAAATAAACTTGTGTGAATTTCTATTACGTAATGGCTTTAAGGGCGCGATAGCATCCCTCTATTTTCATAACACGAACTAATTTTAAAATAGCCGCCTTTGTGGTATGACTTTCGCATGATAGAGGGAACTACTTTATTTTAACTTTAGTAGTTTGGTGGTTCGTTTCCAAGTTAGGCAAATAACGGTTGCTAGGATACGGTACGATGCTGGTTTTTCTCCATTTCTGTAACTATTCATCGTAAATGACCTTCAGCATTTTCGAAGTTGTTGAACAGCAAGCAAAGCGTTAGATATAGTTGAAATCAAATAAAGTCAAGCATGACTCATCGTTGCGCATATGAATAAAACACACACAATATTGTTATGCTACTCTATTACCTGGCTCTTCCCCATCTAAAAAGGATAGCTAGAAAAATATTCGTCGGCTGTATAATTCAATGCAACCACTCTGAACGTATGTCCATAAAATATTTCGGTTTGTAATTAATTGTCAAACATTTTTAAGGTTAGGTTAGAATTTGTGCTTTGTTATTTCACTTGCGATTTTCTACTTTTCTTTTAAAGATAATTCTGATATACAACAGTTTTTTTTAAACTAAGAACCTTCTACACATTGAATAGTGTTTGGTCAACACTTATCAAAATGAACACGCTTCGTAACAAACATTTGAACTTTCAAGCTTAGTTGTTGGTGATGAATGTTCTAACATTTTTTGAAAGAGAACGTGATAATCATGGAACCTTGGCCCCATTTGAGTCAGTATTGCAGGTATAATCAAATTTTCAAGTGATATGTTGTGTTTTAACTGTTGCTTATTGTTAGCGAACATCTGAGGCTTGTGGGATAGCACTGAGTTCTCTTCGTTCCATTAAAAAAAGAGAGTTTTAGAAGCCCGAAAAGAAAATAAAGTTACTGAGTCACCGAGCAAGCACCGAAAATTCAACAAGTCTAAATCGTCTGATGTAGATGGTTTTGTAATAGATGCGATTAAACGAAAACTTTACGAAATGTTTTCCAAATGTAATATAGTTTTCATAACAATTTTATTTAGTGTTTTTTAGTATTATGCTTTTAGGGCTACATGTAACTGTTAAATCTTTACGACAAGAAATTGTAACCGCTCAAATTTTTAACTTCAGCCAGTCTAGTCTGACGAGACTTCTATCAACAATTGGTTTTTCTTTTAAATTGGACGATGGTAGAAGGGCTGTGCTTGAACAGGAACATATTGCTGCTGCACGAGTGGAGTTTTTAAGAGCATATGAAATGTACAAACAATTGTAACTTTATGATCCTGTTTTTTTGGATGAGACGTGGATTTTTAGTCGAGGTTCTGTTAAGAAGAGTTGGCATAATGGTTCCAAGCTCAGTGTAAAGAGAAAACCTCCTGGAGAAGGAAAACGGTTAGTTTTTTAAAGTTAAAATTACATTTAATAGAAATATTTTTTATTACAGGTTCATAGTCGTACATGCAGGCAACAAAACTGGATTCATCCCCAATGCAGCACTTTTGCATTCTACAAAATCTCCAAGTGCTGACTATCATGGAGACATGAATGCAGCATTATTTACAAAATGGTTTGAAGAACGTTTAATTCCTAATTTAAGCAAACCCAGTGTAATTATTCTAGACAATGCTAAATATCATTGATTACTTGATTGAACACAGTGTTAGTTGCGGCAGTCACACGTTAAAAAGGGAACTATTATTTACTACTACCTCCGTATCACTGCGAGTTTAATCCTACAGAGTTGGTATGGGCGAACTGTAAAAAATATTACAATAAAAATGTTGGACGGCTTAACCAACTTTATAATGACACAAATGTCAACTTGATATGGCAAGAATGTTTGCAAAGAATAGATGGGTCATATTGGCAAAAATGTATCACACATGCAGAAAAATGTATGATGGAATGGTGGGCTATAGTACAGCAGTTAGATGTTGTCGAACCTTTAATTATCAAAGTGGGTGATACAAATAGTGATAGCAGTGGCTGTGATACTGATCAGAATAACCAGTATTACCTACACGGTAATTTTAGTTGGTTTTGTTAGCACGAGACCAACACAAACACAATACACAAGTGTATGGTAACGGTCGCCAAATTGCATTATTTATTGTGCAATATTTATGTTCACAAATTATTAATGTTTAGCGATTGATGTCCATTCATGACCTGCTAAAGTTTTTATACAAGAAATTTAGATTTAAGTTTCATTGTCATTATTATTTGTGCATTAAATTTATATCGACTCGTTTACAGAAAACTTGTTTGCTTTCAAAAGTTAAAAAGGATACAATCATTACATTAATACCACCAACGTGACACTTTAAATCGGCCAAGTGTGTTGGCTACCACAAGGAAAGGTCCAGGGGGTGGGGTTGGTGTGTACGTAAGGAAGGAACTTAAATGTCAGGTTATTTTGTTTGGTTTGCAATTGACTCGTATACTTGAATATATTTTGGATAATGTTTAAATTGAATCGCAAAACTTTTACTGTAGGCACAGTATACAGATCCCCAAACTCTAATCCGCTTAATTGTGTTGACGAACTAGATAATATATTATCTTATTTAGCACCAATGATGGATAATATAATATGTTTAGGTAATGTCAATGTGAATCTTTTCAATTTAAGTAATATTATCACACACTGCATTGATTCTTATGGATTCATCCAAGTAATAAACGAACCTACGTGCATAGTAAATAACAGCAGTACTCTTTATTGATTCCATATATTTATCAAGTGATGAATTATTTGTTCGTGCAGGTACTATTGATGCTGATATTGTTTCGGATCACAAAGAAAATTAGAGATTGTGTTAAGGATAAGATAAAAGTCATAATTAACAATACATTTTCCATTAGTTAGTTCTTCAAGAAATTTCTGTTTAATACTTGACGATGATCTACGCTTTAAGTCACATGTTGCAAGGTTAATAAAAAGGTCGTATATAGCACTTAAACAACTATATGCTTGTCGGTCTATACTAACCTTACAATTGAAAAAGCTGTTGTCGGAAGCTAGTTTTGTCATTATTTAACTATTGTGATTTTATATATGGTCCAAACCTTGATAGCACTTCTATGACACAAATACAAAGGATTCAAAATACTTGTTGTCGTTTAGTTTTGGACTAAAAATTTGATCATGTATCGCATAAGATAAAGAGTTGTACTGGTTAAATATGGATAACTGCAGGAAACATCATTTGTTATGTTTTGTTCATAAAATAATTATAAATGACTTCAGAGGATATTGCTAAAATATTAATGACACGCCCCAAAGTGCATTGCATCAATATTAGACACACTAAAACTTTAACAATTCCCAAGAAACTGACTGCTATGTTTCAGAGAAGATTCATCTATAATGCTGTTTCTACTTATAATGCAATTCCAGATGGATATAAAATCTTTTTACTTTTACTGCATTCAAGGTTCAAATCAGGGCGCATATTTTGGATAAGTAGTAACATAGCCTAATTGTATATTTTCAATTATTGTGTAATTATTCATTTGCTTCACTCATTTTCCTTGTAGAGATATGTAGTGGTTTATGCAGGTTAAGTGTAAGATAGTCTATGACTAAACTTTGCCTGTATGGACCTACAAACATGCCTTATATACTAATATTTAATGTAATATTAACAACAATAAAGTCAATTTCAATTCGAAAGCTGTTCGTATAGTTATTACTAAACGTTTATCTATTGACCTTAAAATGTGTGGTTTAAAAAATATTATTTACAAATGCCTGTTATTCACTTCTTTTCACCAATAGTTTTATATCATTTACATTGCTACGTATTGTGTAAAACAGTGTTCCTTTTAAGTTTTTGGTTGCTAATGACTTACTGTTCAAAAATACCTATATACACATTGTAAATGTTACAACAATTGAACCTATTTTTAATTTCTTAGTTATTCATTAAAAATAAAACATTTGTAATAATTTTGTTTTAATAAAGCACACTTTACAGGTAACAACTCAAAGTTTTTTGTATTGAAAATACATTTTTCGATATTAGCATTTGATGAAAAATATTAAACCGAAGACCCCAAATATTCTATTAGTTTGAAATATTTATTGAAATAAACGTTTAGTCGTTTTTGACAGAGTCAATTTAATGTAACAAAATAAACATTACTCTTGCTAATATGATGCAATATTTTGCTGATATTGAATATTGTAGAGTATCTAGTTTTTAAAAACTAATATAACACAATATAAGCTTCACAAAGTAACACTGCTGTAATAATTTACTTATCGCTTGTAAACATAAACATGAAAGTTTACAAACAACCATGGATGTTGAGGTTATGTCATTTTTGGCTTCATAAATATTCGCAATTAATCCAATCATTATTATATTACACTTATCAAATGGTAATTCACCATATATTATTAGTTTACTTCATTTCAATGCGATAAAAACAAAGTCCAAAATAATTCAATTTGAAATATTCTGGTTTTAAACCTTATTCTACACATCATTAACAGTGGCATCTTCGGAAAAAGGTCTTGAACAACTTCTATTAAAATGGCGTACAATTAATGTGATAATTCAATAAAATCCATTCAGTACACTACGGCTATCATGATCAATATTTTTGAATTTTTTTTTTACAGAACGATTATATATGTATTCTGCTATCCAACGAATGATTTTTTTTATATACAAATTGATTCTGTTAGATGTAGTAACTAAAATAAAGTAAGTGAATTTTTACCATTACTTTTAACAGCTATTTCTTGCGTATTACTCCACTTTAGAAAAAAACACAAACCTTCGTTAGAAAGTACAAAGTTTTGTGAGTCTAATGGTGAAGTTACATTTTGCATATTTTCAATCCAACAAAAGTTATTTACCAAACAGAATAACCTGTTTTTTGATGGATTTTAGGCAGCCAACCATACATCCGATCGCGCCCTTAAGTTTGGTTGTATGGCGTACATGCGGCATAGATTTTTTTTATGTTATGGTTTTGGTTTGAATAATAGCAATTTACGACGTTGCCAATAATTTTAAAGTCAAATATTGACGTTTAAATTTTAGGTTATATGCCATTCCTTGTTTAGTTGGTGTCAACGACCTTATGAATTTTTCCGTTTTTATATATTGATATTTGGTTGGTTTTTATTGCAAACAGTGCTATTCAGAACTCATACTAGTATTAAATTAAACTCTAATAACCAAAGACGATGAACGAGATTCATTTAGACCCAGAACTAAGCTACTTGTTGCTAGTTTGATCACCTTTATAGGCTGTGTGAAAATCGCTAGTATTCGTTTTCCAGTTAAATTTATAGCGCAACATGTAATTATTTTATATTTATCACGTTTCTGTTGATACTTGATGGTTGAACTTAAAACATGAGTTTTTTAATGGTATAGTGAACGATCCCTGAATACAGTCTTGGATTTAAATGGCTGAAAGACAATCAAAGAAGAGGTTTAATGGAACTGTTAAATATTATGAATAAATGGAATTTGATTCTGGATATATTATCCAGAATCCAAAATAAAAGAAGAGAATCTGCAGCATTTTTGTTTTTAGACGAAACATGGCTTTTTCAGAATGGTGCCGTAAGCCGTACCTAGCAAAGGTACATAGTATTACATGCCCGAAATGTTAATGAATTACTAAATGGGGCTGAAATTGATTTTTCTCTTTTTCCACAAAAAACCTAAATTACTGCAGAGAAGTGAATTAGCAAAATTTGAAAATTAATTATTAAAGAATTTGGAAAAATCATTTGCAATAATTTTAGACAACATGTCGTATTATTATATTTGTTAATAAAACATCTAACAGTTTCTAGAAAAAAGGTAACGTTGTAGAGCAACTTACTAAATAAGCAATTTCTTACGGAACTAATGATTTTAAGCAAAGTTTACTTAACTTGCCACGATGTAAGTCAAAATTATGTGCTTTATATCAGTGTTTATTAAAAATTTTAGGCATAAACCACCAAAGATTTTTAAAGCGGATTTGCTGGCCGATCAGACATAGGGTGTTAAAATTGCCACAGTATCACTGCATATTCAATGCAATTGAAAATGTATGGGGTGTTAGTAAGAGCTACTACAACCGACATGCTGGAAGAGATGGTAGGTCTGTTGAAAACTGTTTAAAGATGTGGAAAGAAGCATTAGAAAAAAATAACACCAAAGATTTGGGCACATTCAATAGAGCATGCAGAAAAAATTATCAAAGATTGGTGGAACGTGAGATCAAATTTCATCAAGAAAATAAGGCACCTCTAATTAATTACATTGGTGATGGTGATGACAGTGATTCAGATTTTCAATCAAATTGAACTAGTCAACCAAACGCATGGCTACTTAGAATTAAAAAACTTTTTACACGATGTACTTCTAATTTAATTATAACTATCCAAAACTTTATGTATAATAACAACCATATATATTTTATTGTTAAATTACAAGCTTTTAATACTCGTTAATTTCTTGAGTGACTTGTTTTTAAACTATGGGTTGCAAATTCATCTTCAGGATATTAGATTTTTGGCATCCTAACAGCTTCTACAGCTTTCAATTTTAATGGATGTAAGAAACACTGGTTACGAACTGGTCAATACTACACTAGCTTAAATTTTGGAGGTGCTAAATACAGGTAGGTCAAAGTCACTATATTACACCAATCTACAAAAAATGGTAAATTGTATATTGAATTATTTGTTTCAAACTACTCAATTACCTGCAACAATTATATGGTCTCGTAGAGTAATAAAGCAAATGCCTATTTTTTGGAAGATGTTTGTTCCTTCATGCTTTTGTATATTTAACAAACTGCTGCTTATATCTTTAAGAATTCCATCGAAATGATTAGTCGTTGAACCTTTTGGTTATAAAGATAACTTGCAATTTTGGATTTTTACTGGGAACAGTAATAATCCTATAACAGTTATTCTTTTCTTGAATAATGGCATATTTCAACAACAGAATTCAAAGTTGGTTCATTTAAAGTCGTTATCCGTATGCATTGTTTTAGTTGTTGCAAATGCTTTCAAAACGTGCCGTATTCAATCCAGTTGCATACTAATAAATAGAAGTAAAATGATCACCACAAATTTTAGGGTGACTTGAAAGTGTTAAATCCTTCGTTTGCATTGTACATAACATAACTTTAGTTTTTGTAGATGGTTTCAGGGAAATCTTAAAGATTATTTGAAAGTGACATATCTTAATTATTCAAAGCTAATGAGAATTTTACTTACAAATGGAATTGTAATTTTGTTCCTTTTCTTTTTCGATTTGTGTAATCAAAACGTTTAAATTATAATTCCAATGACATAACCTCTTGAATAACTGTGGTTCTTAATGCGTCTCTGGTATAATATACTAATTGCCATAAAATTAGGAGCATTAGATATACGCAACTATATTTAAAATATGCTCAGTGGTAAAAATATAGAAGTAAATAAAATATATTGTTAATAAACAATTATTTTCATATTTGACTATGCACATCGATTAGTATAATTTTCATATTTGTACATAGTGCCGTTTTGATTTTTTGCTAATATCATGAAAACGGTTAGACATAGCTAAATTTTACAAGAATAATTATTTTCATATTTGACTATGACGCATTGACTGGAATAATTTTTATATTTGTACCTAGTGCCGTTTTGGTTTTATTTTTAATAGCATGAAAACGGTTAGAGATAGCTAAATTTTTAAGAACAATTATTTTCATATTTGACTATGCACATCGATTAGTATAATTTTCATATTTGTACATAGTGTCGTTTTGGTTTTTTGTTAATAGCACAAAAACAGTTAAAGATAGCTTAATTTTACAAGAACAGTTATTTTCATATTTGACAATGACGCATCGACTGGGATTATTTTCATATTTGTACCTAGTTTAGGGTTTAAACTGGTGGTTGGCCATCTTTATACGATAGGTACCACAATGTGGGAGTGTATCGGCATTGGATGATTCTAATCCCTGCGTACAAAGCGAGTTGTTATTTTTTAAAATGCCAGGTATATACAGTATAAAGAAAGCGCTGCCTGGTGGCTATAAATAACTGTCGTTCCCCATCCCTAAGCTTTATATTGCAATATGCTATTGTGATTAACTGTAGTAAGTTACTTAGTAAATATGACAATTTGAGACATATATGGGACAGTTTGATCAAAGGTTGGAGCAGCATTTGGTGCGATTGGCGCCATGGACCTATATTGTATAAAACCCGAAAGCGTAGAATGCCTATTTATTGTATCGCAAGTTCCCCAGACGTCACTGCGCCCCATTCCTCTAGGAGTATCCCCACTGGGGCGGCGTTTTATCAGCAACCTGTGCGCATGCGCTATAATTTGTCTACTTTCTGTTCATTGTGCTATTTAAAAGGGGTGTCAGCCCATTTTCCTTAGTTGTGTTTCTTCTACGACCACAAAGCATTGTGGTTTACGTGTTTTAAAGTGAGTATTAAACGTCGTTTATTGTGCAAATTACATTAGAATCCTGGGGCGACGTTATATATTGGCTGGTTGTGCGCATGCGCTCTAATTTGTCTATTTTCTGATCATTTGGCTATTTATAAGTAGTTTCCTTAGTTGTGTTTTTTCTAGGACCACAAAACATTGTGGTATACGTGTTTTAAACTGAGTAATAAACATAGTTTTATTGTGCAGATTACAATGGAATCCATCAGAGTATTCGTCTGCGATGTGTGCCAGAAAAACTTCTCGATCCAGAGCAACCTTAACCGACACAAAAAGAGGTCCATAATATCATTAGACCACCACGTCAGGTTACAGCCCCAGCTCCACCGACTAGATTACCAGCACCAGCATTATTTGTGTGCGACATTTGTGGTATGGGGTTTGGGCGTCGAGCTAATTTAACCCGGCATCAGCATGCCTTCCACGGAGATACTATATCTTCTACATCGATGTCAGCCAAACGTGGAGCATCACCACTACGTGCTGCACCCGCCCCAAAACGCCAGCAGCAGGACCTACAATATTGTGACGATTGCAACATGGACGTTCCTTCAGGTCAGTTTCCTGGACATTTACGCAGTGCCGCGCTTAAGATCAAATCCGGAGACCCCGAACAAGAAGCGATACAACTGTTATCGTCTGCCTTCCGCTCCCGAATCGCAACTTACCGCATCAATAATTTGTCGGGTTGTAGAGACATTGGAGATTTTTTACTTGAACAAAAGCAGCATTTTGTAAAGTTGATCCAGGACACCTTGGAGGCCCACACGACCCTTAAAATTATTGTGGAAGTGTTTGGTATGTACACAAAGATGGACTTGGGTGATACCGAAGCAACTAAATCTTTCAATACTAAGAATCAGATTATAACCCGATCGAGCGACTTGAACAAAGTGTATACAGCGTTTTCTCGGGAGATGCTCGATAAATCCCAAGAATTTGAACATCACCAGTCCGGTTGGGCCTTACAACGTGTCCTGCATTTAGAACTAAACATCAACAAATACCAGCCACTTAGGGAATCCTCTTACATTGACCTTCCACGCTGGATAAAAACTAAAAAAGCGATGGTGAATGTTAAAAACCGAGACGCAGCCTGTTTTGCATACTCCATTGTAGCAGCGCTGTATCCTGCCGAGCATGACTCCCAACATCTTAGCAAGTACTCCCATTACTCGAGCTGCTTAAATATGGGTGGTATAGAGTTCCCTATGACCTTTGACAAGATTGCCAAGTTCGAGGCTTTGAACGATCTGAGTATCAACGTATTCGGAGTGGAAGGAAGGTCTATTGTTAGTCCTCTACATTTTACTAAACGCAGGAGAGCCCGGCACGTTAACTTGCTCTTCATCCAGAATGAAGAAAAAGGTCACTTCTGTTGGATCAAGAATTTGGGACGTCTGGTTGGTAAACAATTATCAAAAGATTGCTTACATAAATGGATCTGTGATGGATGTTTAGTCTTTTTTTCGACTGAAACTGCCTTGCTCAGACATACTAAGCGGGACTGTAACCATGTCGTAACCCAAATGCTCACCGTCTTCAACAACGTTTTGGAATTTTCAAGCATCCAAAAACAAATGCAGGTTCCATTCGTTATTTATGCTGACTTTGAATCGCTCCTACAGCCGTACAGTTTTGCAACGCCCGACCCCTCCACGTCATCTACAACACTGCTCCAACTGCATACCCCTTATAGCTGGGCATATTACATCAAATGCAGCTACGATGACTCCCTCAATAAATTTTGAAATCTACCGGGGCCCAGACGCAGCACGTATATTTGTTACCAAACTTAGAGAGGAAACTAGACGCCTGGGTAAGATATTGATGACGAATGTGCCCATGATTTCTTTGAATCCCCAGAATGAACTTTTGTTCTACATGACCAAAGACTGTGGGATATGCAAGAAACCGCTTGGAACAGACCGTGTGCGGGATCACAACCACATGAATGGTGCGTACCGCTTCTCTGCACACTCCAAGTGTAACATCCTCTATCGGGTTTCGCAGTTTATTCCAGTGGTGTTTCACAACCTTAGTGGATACGATGCTCATTTCATCATAAAAGAGCTGGGATATGATAACGAGAAGATTAGCGTTATACCGAACAATAAAGAGCGGTTTATCTCGTTTTTGAAAACTGTGCGGCTATATGATACAGAAGTGGTCTTGGACGATAAAGAAAAAACTGTCGATAAGTCCTGTGTCTAACTTCGGTTTATCGACTCTCTCCGATTTATGGCATCCGGGTTGGATGCACTGGCGAAAATTTAGCCCAGGACCAGTTTGTAGAGGTCAGACGTCACTTCCCCGAGGACTCCAAGCTCTAACTGGTTACCAAGAAAGGTGTGTTTCCATACACTTACATACAAAGTATGGAAGTATTGGAGGAAACAACCCTACCACCACAGGACGCCTTCTACAATGACCTCGCCTCTACATCCATTACCACCGACGAATACGAAAGGGCCCAGAAGGTATGGCGTGACTTTGGTCTCAGCACGCTCGGGGAATATAGCGACCTCTATTTGAAGACGGATGTACTGTTGTTGACAGACGTCTTCGAGAACTTTCGCCGGGTGTGTATGTCGACTTATGACCTTGATCCGTACCATTATGTGACAGCGCCCTCATTAACCTGATACGCCATGTTAAAAAAAACCGGCGTGAAACTGGAGCTCCTCACGGATATTGACATGTACCATTTTATACAGTCTGGGATCAGAGGGGGGTCTGATCCAGTGTAGTGGACGCTACGCTGCTGCTAATAACAAGTACGTGGAAGAGTACGATTCTGCGGCTCCGCCTAAGTATTTGGCTTACTACGATGCCAATAACTTGTATGGCTGGGCCATGAGCCAGGCTATCCCTTTTGGAGGATTTCGATGGCTGTCCCCTGCCGAAGCAGCCGGTCTCCAGGCCACTATCCTAAATCTTTCCAAAAACTCTGCGAAAGGATTCATTCTGGAGGTCGACTTAGAGTACCCTCCACATTTACACGATCTCCACAACGACCTGCCATTCTGCCCGGAAATGAAGACGCCGCCTTATATCTCATTTAAGACTCCGAAGCTCCTCGCAACCTTAGAAGACAAACGCCGCTACATTATCCACTACAGGAATCTACAACAGTGTGTGCGGAACGGATTAGTGTTGACCTCCATCCACCGGGTTCTCGAGTTCGACTAGTCTCCATGGTTAAAACCTTATATCGAATTGAACACAGAGCTTCGCATTCGTGCTACCAACGCTTTTGAGAAGGATTTTTCAAACTCATGAACAATGCCATCTTTGGTAAAACAATGGAAAATATAGACAAGCGCGTCGACGTTAAGCTCGTGACTCGGTGGAAGTGTGACCGGAAGACCTTGTGCGCGAGTACCCTGATTGCCCGCTCGAACTTTAATTGTAATCTGGTACTAGGCGAAAATTTAGCACTTATACAGATGGACCGCGTTAGAGTCACCTATAACAAACCTATATATGCAGGCTTTTCGATTTTAAATCGATCAAAAACCTTGATTTACGACTTTCACTATGAGAAACTGATGCCTCTGTATGGGTCTGCACTATGCTCCTACAGAAAGGTCAGACCTTCCCGGAGGCGTGGACACGAGTGGATGCCCTTGATGTCGGCCCTGGCTAGCGGCACCCCTCGCATGCGGTATTGTCGTGATCCTTTTCGTTTTAGCTGTTACTACCTGTGAATATTTAATAATAACTCGTAGATGGATTTATGTAGTTTAATGACTTGTAACCAATATTACTGCATAGAAAACAAACAAAGAAATAATACTACGCTACTACTTATCTGTAAGTACAATCCAACGGATCATTAACATTAGCATCCTCTTACGGATCACTTTACGATTTAATTTCACGCAAAGTTCACAAATTAACTATAAGTTCTAAGCAACCGACACGCACCCCTTGCGCGCTTCAACTCGACTCCCTGTTACCTATCGGACCATTTAAACATTACTAATACTTCTCCCTCTTATTATAGGGGCGGCCTAGTACATCACCCCCCTATAAGTTAAACTTAATTGCTAAACATATTTTTGTAATTAAATTGAACTTATACTTAATAATTACAGTGTTAAATTTTGATACGGTACAACATACGGTTTTAAATTCCTAACATTCTGTATACCCAACAAGAGACCCCTAGTGTCGTCCCGTACTTCATAAGAATTTGGCCCGCGCTTAGCCACAATCGTAGCAGGCCCGGAATAAAGCAAAAAGAATTTTTTAATCTCCTTGTCTTCCGCAGAAGACTGGGGATGAGTACGAACCAGTACTTTATCACCAATCTTAAAATCAATACAATTTTTATGGATCCTTTGATGACGTAATTTACGTTTTTCAGCCTTAGATTTTAATTTATTATAAGCTAGAGTTACAATTTTATCCCTACCAACACCTGGTATGGCACTAGTAGGAAAAATAATGTTTTTAACATTAGGGTTATCACTATGATCACCAAAATGTAGTTCACAAGGGCTATACCCAGTCGAGTCATGGACTGCCCTATTAATCCATTTCCTTACTCTATCTAGCATCAAAGCCCACCCCCCATGAGCCGAATAACACAATGATCTCAAAATACGCACAATTTCTTTATTAACCCGTTCCGTCTGGTTTCCCTGCGGGAAGTACACTGACGTGTGAGTTACCTTTACACCTAATAAATTCAACGACTCTTTCCACTCTTTGCTCGTAAACTGGCTACCATTTTCGGAAAGAATGACCCCTGGTTTACCAATCTCGACAAAATATTTCTTGACCAAACAACGAAGAATCGCAGCTGTATTAGCACGTTTAAGAGGATGCAAAGTAACCAACTTACTGAAAGCGTCAATAATAACTAATAAGGAAGTCGCCCCCGACCTTGATACTGGGAGCGGACCAATGAGATCAACACATACAATTTCGTTGGGCGCTTTAGGTAAAACACTATGATATTCGCCATAAATTCTAATTGAACTCTTCGCTTTCTGGCACAAATCGCAGCTTGAAATAATTTTTCGAATGAAATGTTTCATCCTCTGAAAATAATAATCACGACGCAGCATCTGGAAACACTTTTCCGCCCCAAAATGCCCATTATTTACATGTTCTTGCCAAACCAATATACTTATTTGGGAAGCAGGTACACATACTTTAAACTCTGGCGAACCTTCGTAGCCTCGCCTAAATAAAACTCCCTGATACACCACAAACCAATCAGCGCACCTTTTCGGAACTTCCTCCCTTAATAATCTAAACATTATTTTACTACAGAATTCGTCTTTCTTTTGCTCCTCAACAATATTTTTCATACCTAACTGGACCCCTTTACATAGTTCCGACTTCTTTACTGCACTAATTTCTGTCGGCATACTCTCAAATTTTTCAAGTTTCTCCTTTCCCTTGATTGGATAACGCGATAGAGCATCCGCCAGAACATTCTCCTTCCCAGCACAATATTTAACATTAAAAGCGTATTCTTAAAAATACAACACCCACCTAGTCAAACGCGAATTTAATAGTCTGCATTACATTAAAAACGATAGAGATTTATGATCTGTAATCACAGTTAATTCTCGACCTAGCACAAATACCCGCCACTGCTGCAAACAATGTAATACGGCTAATGCCTCTTTTTCTGTAACACAATAACCAATTTCATGGCCACGCAGAGTCCGACTGGTAAATGCCACAATATCCTTTTTTGAAGTTTGCTCATTTATTTGAAATAAACAACCACCTAAACCCCCATCAGACGCATCTGTTTGGATAAAAAACGCACGGTCAAAACACAGATGCTTCAACATAGAAATCGCTAAAAACCTCGACTTAATTTTCTCAAACGCTTCTGGTTGAGCTGAACTCCAACGCCATTGAACTCCTTTTGACAACAGCAACTCGTACAATTTATTTTTTTCTTCCTGAGAAAAGTTTTCTGCGCGATCCACTACCTCTTTAATCTCAGACACCTTACACGGCACTATCTCCTTTTTTAATTGAATTTCTTCATCTTTCTCTTCCGACACTGGACAAACAGTCAACCGACCATCAGGTTTTGGTTCCATACTAAACCCTATGCTTATCGCTCTTCCTTCCAAAATACCCGATAAACGATTTTTTGAAAAATCGATTTTAATTTGATGATCAGCAAAAAAATCGCATCCGAAGATGACATCACGAATTAAATTCGAAACTACCAGACAAGGGTAAGCCAATTCGAAATCATTGAATTTAAAATTCAAATAAAATTGATCCTTAACAATAGAATTCTTGCCCGTCGCACTCACCAAAATAGTTGATGTAAACGGCAAACGTAAAATATCGCTATTAATTTGCATTATCTTTAATAAAAAGTCTTTTGAAATGCAGGTAACCTGACTACCCGAATCTACTAATATTTTTACCACAACAGTCTCAACTGTCGCTTCAATGGTCGGTGCCTAATTAACCGACTTATTATTATTTTGTGCTTCCAACAGAAGCTCATCCCCATTTTTATTAAATAAAGTGGCCACAGCCGGTGGTCGACTTCCCCCTGGACTACTAACAGTTTGAGATTCACGACGCCCTTCATCCCTATCATTATTATTGTAATTACTATTAGTGTTATTTTCCCTATTTTCAGAGCGGGCACTATTACCGCCTCCAGAATTTGACGTATTTGATCTAAAATTGTAACGAGCACTCCCATTTTGTTCATTACTCGTACCTCTACCGCGCCAATTCGTGTAGGAATTGTTATTATTATTATTATTGGGGTTCCGATTATAAGTTTCATCAATTTCCCTTAAGTAAGCTTCTACTTCCTCAAAAGTTCTAGGCATGCAATTTACAATACCTCGTTGAATTTCACTCGGAAAATGATTTTTTAATAAAGAAATAAGCGCACCCTCCTCCAGAGGAGTAGTTAAGAAATTTGCTTCTTTCACCAACTTTAAAAAATAATCAGCCCTTGACCCCCTTTCGTAACACCCAAATTTAATTTTTTGAAAAAGTTTCCTCTCTTCGTCAACCCCCAATACCGACTTAAAATAGCTCTTTAAATTCTTGGAAATTCCTTACTTTTTCTTCCTTCAATACACCCCAATCCTGAGCTGAATTACATAAATTACTAACGGTCAAAGGAACTTTTCTACTTTCAGGAACTCCAGCTTCCAAAAATATTGTTTCCTGTTTTTTAATGAAAGATGCCGGATGCACAGATCCCTCCGGCACAAAGCACAAATTCGTACCCCCCAGATCCTTATATAAACTCATATAATTATGATACCCAAACGCCTCGGACGTGACGCCCCTGGTCTCTGGTTGGTGTACAGGCACAACACCTTCATCTTTAACGTATTCAACATTGCTAGCTTCTACCTGTTCTTTAACCGATTCAGAAACACGATTTACATCAAAACTTAATTTGCTGATATTTGCAGCAATATTTACGTTCATTTGTTCAATTGATTCCTTTAGGCTGGTATTGTTACAATTCATACTATTAACGGCTGCAACTAGTTGTTTCAACGCCTCTGCGATATCAGGCTCGCCCATTTTATCAGCTTTTTTTTAAATTACTTCGATCTTTATTACGCGTATTATACTTATGTGACATTGAATTTCAACAACAATTAAAAACATATTTCACCTTGCGGTGCGATCATTAATTCTTAAGCTCTAAATTACTCTATTTATTTTTGTTCGAAACTAACACAATAAACTCAATAAATTTCTCTGAATTGTCCGCTCACACTTAATACAACTTGGAATGTTATACCTCAATATCCAAGCACTAACTATTGTCCGTAAATACAATTAACATGGACCTGGTTGTTGAATAACCGTTAACCCTTATTAGAAATTAAAATGTACTGTTCGTTTCAATAAATGTCCTTCAATGTTATCTGAACCTTTTCAAATTCTACGTAAACAACTCGAATCATTACAGTTCCAGGTATTTGTGTAACAACAAAACGCTCCCGTTGGCGCCAAAAATGCACTATGCTCCTACAGAAAGGTCAGACCTTCCCGGAGGCGTGGACACGAGTGGATGCCCTTGATGTCGGCCCTGGCTAGCGGCACCCTCGCATGCGGTATTGTCGTGATCCTTTTCGTTTTAGCTGTTACAACCTGTGAATATTTAATAATAACTCGTAGATGGATTTATGTAGTTTAATGACTTGTAACCAATATTACTGCATAGAAAACAAACAAAGAAATAATACTACGCTACTACTTATCTGTAAGTACAATCCAACGGATCATTAACATTAGCATCCTCTCTTACGGATCACTTTACGATTTAATTTCACGCAAAGTTCACAAATTAACTATAAGTTCTAAGCAACCGACACGCACCCCTTGCGCGCTTCAACTCGACTCCCTGTTACCTATCGGACCATTTAAACATTACTAATACTTCTCCCTCTTATTATAGGGGCGGCCTAGTACAGGTCTAAGCTTTCGCTTTTCTATACAGACACCGATTCGCTCGTGTATAGTGTCGAAACAGAAGACTTGTACAGTGATATTCATGCCCGCTTGGCTCTATTCGATACCAGTGACTACGACCCAGACAATAAATCATTCTTTCATGTTTACATGAAACCCATATTCTTTCATGAGATCCATTCCTAAGATCACTTCTTCTGTAATTTCAGCTACCAACACTCGATGACTAATTAATTTGTCCCCAATTGTCGACATAACGGCAGTCTCTCCGTGAGTACAAATTTTCTCACCACTTGCCGTTGGAAAACACACCGATACAGGTGGCACTTTTCCACGACCAACCAAATCTGGTCTCACAATAGTTTTTGTCGCTCCTGTATCCACGAGTAATCGGACACCCCTACTATTAATTCTTCCATCGATATAAATGCTGTCCAGACTCCCCATCGACGATGCAGCACGGATGATAATCTCCGGGGCACTACGTTGTGCTGTCGACGTTCGCCTCTTTACGTCGACTTGCTTTAGTTTTCCTGCTGCTCAACCGGTTGTTTTTTTGGTTGAGTGCAGCGTCTCTGTATATGACCAACTTCGCCGCAGTTCCAGCATCGCAGACCCCATCTCCGCGGTCGTTGTCTTTCAAGCTTTTCCACACGGTTGATTATTTCATCTATGCTGTTCTGCGCTTGATCAGGTTCCTCTAAGGCAGACCGTACTTTGTGACTCATTCTGTGTGATGTCTGCTTAGCTGCTTCAAATTCAATCGCATGAGCCAGTGCGTCATCTAACATTTATGGCCGTGCTAATCTTAGCGCTTGCTGTATCTCGCCATCTTTAACGCCATCCACAAATGTTTGTACAGCCAGTTATTCGAGGAAACTATCTGGTGCCGTTGGATATGCCAATCTAACTAATCTGGCGATGTCAGCTTCGAATTCTTGCAGGCTTTCACTTGTCTTTTGCGAGCGGTTCTTAACTTGTGCGTGGTAAACCTGTTGAAGGTGAGCATCTCCATATCTCATCTCAAGCTTCGATGTTAAAAGGCCGTAATCATTCTGCTGGTGATCAGGAATCGTTTGTAAGATGTTAAGAGCTTCCCCCCGTAGGGCCACTATTAAGGATATAGCCTTCTCTTTGTTGCACCAACCGTTGGCTATTGCGGCAGCTTCAAATTGTTTCAAATATGTGGGCCAAGGTGTTTTGCCATCAAATGTGGGTGGTTTCACTTTAAATTTAGACGGTATGGACTCGCTTCTTTCCATCTTTCTTATTTCTGGAATGTTCTCATTTACAACTTGATTTGCTATTTCAAGTGGCCGTGTTGTTAGTGAAATCACCTGTTCTTGCAGCCTCATCATATCTTCTTCCATTTTTACCAATTTACTGTCCAACTTTTGCTCAACTGTTTTTACCTGTTCAGTGAAATCTTCTTTCAATGCAATGAAGCTTTCCATTAATCTTTGTTCTAACGTGGCTGTATTTTCACTTAACTTTTCTATCTTCTCAGCATTTTCGCTAAGTGTCACTTCCATACCGTATTTAAACCCTTTAAGGGTCGATTCCAGTTCAACTGACCTCACTAAATTTTCATTGAGTGTCACTTGCATTTCGGATTTAAAATCCTTAAGGAAGTTCATTAAAGTTTCTGCTTCCATTTTACCTTGATTTCTTGTAACTGGCATATACAAACTACTTAAATGTCTTTAGACTTGTGTTTAAAATTAATCACTATATACCCCACAACTGACACCAGTGAAACGAGCTACTACTACCGCGTTTCTTTAATTTAAAACAAGTAATAATAAAGATCTTACTAGAAGCTTCCCGGTCCATTGAGAATAAGCGGCGTTTTGTGCGTTTGATTGCTAGAAGGATTCTTGAAACCTGGAGACTATGCAGACCCTACAACGCTTGTGTGTTTGACGGGTTGCCTAATAGTAGCTCGCAACAGTATTTACACTACTAGCGAAGTTCGGTGACCAGAAGCGGGACATTTTTGGAGTGGAGGCTTTAGGGTAATTCATACAGGATCAGAGGAAAGAATTCTGGTGTGGGGATAGTTATGGGAAAAAATATAGAGCACTGTGTAGAAAACTACTTACAAAAGAACGATAGAGTACTTATGGCTAGATTAGAATCTAAACTGGTAAATACAGTTTTTACAGCTTGTGCACTTTGTGAGGAAATTAGGAAAAGAGGAATGAAAAGAAGTAAATGGTTTTTAACGAACACTACCGCGTTTCGCTTTATTAAAGGTGAGTCGCCCGATAGCTATTATTTCCCTTGCTGGGCTGCCCTATCCCAGTTTGCTGTCCACTGGCGCGAATGTTTTCTATACAGTGCTCTATCTTTTTTCCATAACTATCCCCACACCAGAATTTCTTTCCTCTGATCCTGTATGAATTACCCTAAAGCCTCCACTCCAAAAATTTCCCGCCTCTGTTCACCAAACTTCGATTATCCTTACTATGTCTAGTGCCAACCTATCCATTTCAATTTTAAAGTTCTCTAGCTAACCTACTTGCTTTATACTTTGACATTCCACGCACCGACTCGCAGAAAGTTCCCGATTCTTTTTAAAGTTTTCCGATCGCATCCTCTAAAGTAGTCCCCTCCTAGAGATCCGAATGGAGAACTATTTTACCTCCGGAATTTTTTACCTCAGAGAATGCCATCATTTTAAATACAATTTAAGTACGCTTTGTACTTGGGTGGAAATGTGGTGGTTTCCCGTTTACTTCCACATCGCGGTAGTGTGTCTTAAAATGCCATACCGACCCCTACAATCTCTGCCAATCTAAGTACCGAAAAAGCTGCTACCCTGTTTCGGGGACCAGTCTTAGTCTGGATCCTCACTAAAGACCCCACTAATTTGGTTGAACCTGTAGTTTGGCTCTTTAGATCACTGGAACGCAGAAGCCATTCCTCCTGTTCTAGTAATCTAGAACTTCTACAAGGTGCAGGTCTATTCGGAATGGAAAAATTAAGTATCAACCCTTAATTTTCATCTAAGTCGAAGGGAGTTATTATATCCCCTATATTAATATGTATATAAAATTAAACGTAATAATTATGTGTTAGATATAGCTTGATCCATTGTATTAAAGAATGTAAGATTTAAGTATCAACAGAGTTCATATCAGAAATAAGAATAAGAAACGACTATATTGTAACCCAGACGCAACTTGATACTACAAATTAAGAAACAATGAACTGAGATCAAGCAGACTTATTTATAATTACTTAGAATAAAGACAGTGTATGATTTATTAAGAAACAGCGGAAACGCAATTTCCGCACTTTCAAAAAACGATGTGAGACCAGAGGCTTCATGTTAAATGTAAGAAGCTCTGATCGCGTCAATCTTCGAACTTCATAACTTTAACATTGTTAGGTGTTCAAGCTACTCATTCTTAATTATTAATTATTGATTTTTTAAAACATTAACTTGTAGTATTTTCAACTGAATTCACTTTGCGTTTAATGAATATAAGCGTTCAAATCTATTGTAAATGAAACAAGTCATTTTTTTATAATTATTGAATTAAAATAAATTTGCTAGTTGTGTTTTTTAGAAATAAACTTTTTAAAAAGATGCTCCCAAGGAAACAAAATCTATCTCACGTTACAACTTAATTTTGTATTGCGAATGACTTATATTGGAGTTTCTTCACGACTGTGCTACGTTTTCAACTTCTGCTTTACTTCAATTTCACATTGACCTACTTTCTTTACATCTTATCTACTTTTTCAATTTGTGGCTATAGTTGACTTACTTTAGGTTTAAAACGACCTTACTCTGTGACGGTCCATTTTGCATGTTAGTCTGTCACTATGGTTTATTAATGATTTTCAGTTCATTTTCAATTAGAATACTTACAACTGTGAGTTAATAAATATATTAATTTTGTTTTGGGTTATTACTTATTCTTTAGTGGAAACATTTAGTGAATATTTAAATTAATGCAGTTATTTTCTTTATAGTTGAGAAATTCAAAGTACATAGCATAATAATGATGATTGTATATGTTTCTACAATATTGTGAGGTTATAGATATCTGCTAGTTATTTTGTTAGTAATTGTCATTTGGTAATTTGTGATACAGGTGCGCATTTTAGATAAAGGTAAATTTCTAAAACTTGCAAACAGTAGTGGCACTGGCTTCTGCAAAATGAATTATAATTTTGTAAAGAATAAAATTTTCAAGTCATTTTAAATTGAAATCTAATGAGGGAATAGTTTATTATTTGGGGTACAAAGATTCTCTATATTTTACGTGTAATTATCTGTGTAAATAAAGTCGATTGGTTCATATTGTATTTTGTTCAAAATGTTCCACCCATAGTTGGGAAAATTTATTGATCAAGGTTAAATGTCATTAAAAAGAAAGGTAAAGACAACCTTTCTTTTTTCTTTGAATTCTTGATGGATTGAAAAGCAAGTGGTTGTATAGGCACTACCATAAATTTTATAAAAGGAAATTATATATTTTAAATTAAATGGTTGAAAAAATTTCTATTAAAGTTTATATTAGTTTGTACTGTTAACATTTTTCAAATAAATTCGATTATCTCAAAAACTAAATGAGATATCAAAAAGCGTATAGCATATTTGTAATCAGCGTAAAAACTAAACAAGGATATATATATATATATATATATATATATATATATATATCATTTATTGTATCATTATGGGAATATGGCAACGGACGACAGCGGCGACGACGATTTTTTAATATTTTTTTTTCCAAAAAATTTTCCAAAATTTCTTTTTTTTTTTTTTTTTTCCAAATTTCTTTTTTAATTAAATTTCAATTCCCTTTTTTTTTTTTTTTTTTTTTAAATTTTTTACCCTTTAAATTTATAACCATTATTCCAATTATTTTAACCTTATCTTCAATTTAATTATATAATTCTATTCATTCTTATTTTATCTATTTTAATAATTTTTATTTTTAATTTATTCCATCCATTTCTTAATTTTTTAACCCTAAATTTTCTTCAATCCTACATTATTTATTTACTTACTTTTTAATTTTCTAATATCTTCATTTATTTAATATTCCTAAAACCTTTATTTTTCATATTCCCACTAATTTATTTTTCTAAATATTTTATTTACTTCAAACTTATATTTTAATTTACATTTTATTAATCTATTCTTACTTAATTTTTTCTAATATTATTCCTTTTAATATCATTTAATTTATATATTTTCTATTCAATCTTTTTTTCATTCTCATCTTAAATCTTTCCGATTTATATCCTTTTATTAATTCAACTTATCAATTGATTCATTCTTTATTCATTCATATCTTAAATAAAATTATTTTACATTATTTTTCAATTGATCCTTCACATTATCTATAATATTTCACTATCTATTTATCTACTTATATACTTATTATTCTATTCTATTATCTTCTATCATTATCATATTTAATCTAATTATTAATTTTAGCTTTATTCTTAATTTCATTTACCTCTAACGTTTATTTTACTTACTTAATATTCTCATATTTCTTTTACTTTAATCATTTATCTCTATTATATTCTTAATTCGATTCTCTTACCTTGATTTATTATTCTTGCATCAATTCTCCATAATATAATTTTCCTACTAATTATCATTTTCTTTCTATTTAATTATTTCAATTCTTATTGTTTTTCTCAATATTCTAATTTTTTTCCTTTAATTTTCTTTCATATATATCTTGATTTCGTTTTTCAATTATCATTCATTTATCTCATTATCATTTCCTCTACTATCATGTCATTTTCATTCTTCCTTTCAATTCTTGACATATATCATTCTTCACTTCTTCTTCTTATGTCTTATATTGATTTTCACATTCTATTAATTTTTATAATATGTTCCAATTATCTAATATCCAATTTGATTTTTCATCCTTGTGCTACTGTACTTCGTCTATCATTCAATTTCTCACTTTTCCATTCATATCCTGATTATTCCACTTATTTTTATATTCCACTGTGTCATTAATTTAATTCTATATGTCCATAATGCCAGACTTGATTATTGCTTTTCATCATGTACTTAAATCATTCATTCTTTACATCATTCTTTTCGTCATTCATTACTCTTTACTTTGCTGTTTCTTATATTTGAATCTTTTTATTTCAGACTTCTTGGATATTCCTAATTTTATTCTATTTTAATATCTATTATTCTACTATTTCTATCTAATTATCGTAATTTCATTTAGTTTGATCATCTGTCCTATGTGATTTCCCTGTAATTGTCATTCTCAAGTAATTTAATTTATTCTATTAATTTTTTATGTTTTAAATATTTATTGCTTCTCTCTAGTTATTTATATTCATTATCATTGCTATTATATGCTATTTGCTTACATTTTGTTTGTCTTAGTAAGGTTCATTTGCTACAATGGTATCTATAATCTTTCAATTCTTCATGGATTACTTGTTTCTTCCTAATTCTCGATCTACTTTTTTTGTTTCTATTAATTTCTTTTAATTTCTATAATTCTTAAGTTTATTCAATTGTATGTCGTATAATATTTCATTTCTCTTTCAGTTTGTAAGCTATCATTTAATCTTCATAAGTTCTATGCTCCTTCATGTCTTATTTTATAATTTTAGTTATTAATTTGTGATTGAACTTGTCTATCATTCATGTTCTAAATTTTTCTTAATTACATGGACCTATATTTTCTAATCTCTACCATCTTAACATTTTCATTAATTTATTCTCAATCTTCTAATTTCTTGCCACTTTTATTATTCATATGTTTTAATTTTTTTCAACTTTTTATTCTATTTCTTCTATCATTTGCTCCTTTTATTATTGCTTTATACTTCTATCATTAGCTATATCTCGTATTATTATCTTGTTAAGTTTCATCTTTTATCTCAACTTCTAATTCTGACTATTATATTATATCCTACTCAATTCTATTAATTTTCCAAATCTTTGTTTCTTTGCTATTTCTCATTTTGTCAGAATTTCATTTTTTTTATTATGCCTTATGCTAATTATGTTACTGTTATAACTTGCTCAATTAACGTCTATTTATATGTTGCTTATATTTTATTTTATTTTATTACTTACATTTAATTCATTTTTAATTCTGCTGGACTGTGCAATTACACACATACCTTTAATTCATTCTCATCGTTTTTTAATTCAAATTTACATTAATGCTCATTATTTTTTTTAAACTTTTTATATTTAATTGTCTACTGCTTTTATTACATGATAATTAATACCTTCTATCTATATTTAATCATTACATCATTATTAATTGTGCTATTATTTTTTAACTCAGCTGAAGTTCTTTATTATTAGTAATCTTTGCCATTTAATAATATTCTTATTCTATTTTAATATAATTTACATTAAATTATTTAATTAATATTACTAATTTGATAACTATGTAATACTAAGTTCAATTTTTAAATTCTAACTCTTTGTGATTCTTTTAAGTCATACCTATCTTGACTATTAATTTGTCATCATTACATTAATTTCTTATAGCCTTCTATTATTTATAAATTCTTTATAACATTAATTTTGTCAATCGTGTAATAATAAGTAAATTTCATTAATTTCCATCAATCTCAGTTATTATTACAGGTCGCCTAATCTAACTATTCAGTTCTTAATTCGATCATTTAAGTCCTTCGTTATTAAACTAGATTAATAGACTTTAAGAAATTATATTAAATTTTAAATCAAATATCAAACTTATGCAATCATTATAACTATGCTAATTTAATTATTGAATTAAATGTCATTATAATCTCTTATTAAGTATCAATCAATAATTTAATTATAACAAATTCCATTAATTATATTATTATTTACAAATCAGTGATTAATGACTTTCAAATTATTTCAATGACTATTTATAATGTTCATCATTTAATCGACTTTTCAAAGTATTAATAGGTCAATTTTTAAAATAATCATATTGTAAATTTATCATGATTATTAGTTTCCAACATCATTGTATCAATTCTTTTATTATAGTTTACAATTCAATCAGTTATATAAACTTAGTTTTCTAAATCACTCTATGTATTATTGCTTTTCAGTCTAGTTATATCGCATCCTTATGTCATTTAGTATACTTTTTAATTGAACTTAAATTGATTTTAAATTGAACATTTATGGTATTCATTATTCAATCTATGTCAATTTCTTTTCAATTTAACTTGTTACTTTAATTTAATTAATTATTAGATATCTTATTTATGAATTTGGTTTAAATTCTGTCATTTTTCATGAATTCGCATTTTTTTAATTCGTATCACTTGACTAATTAATCGTTGTAATTTTAATATGTTACACTGTTTTAATTTAGATTTTTGACTATTATTAATTTATTATTGCTATCAATTTATGCGTATAAATGTTAATTTCCTACATTTTTTTAATTACCTTCGTATTGGCTTCCTAGTCTTAATATCGAGTCAATTGTAATGCTTAATTCTTTTATTTAATGTACACCTGTGTTCTAAATAAGTTTTATGCAATTTTAAATCTCAAATCTTAATACTTTCATTAATAACTTTATATCAACAGATTTAATAATTTGATATTTTAATTGTATCAAGCATGTAGCTTAATACTTTATACTTGTATTTAATTATAATTACTTTATAATATCTGTTACATAAGATAAATTCTATTGAGCTTTATTTAAATTTCAGCTATTAAATAATCAAATTCAACAAATAAACTATATATGGTAAATATTTTAAATTAAATTCACTATATCATTAGTTATTATCAGCATAAATCTCTTATATTATTTCAATATCTTCAGTAACGTCTTTTTAATAGATGCTTATGTATATTTTCAATCTAACTAACATTTTTAGTCAATCTTTATAATTATTCAATTTTAAATTACTATTCCTTAATATAATTATTTATTATAATAATTGACTATCTATCTTAATCATGACCCTTTATTATGCATATTTAATTTATAATCAACTATTCAGTATTGATACAAATTTTCAAACTTTTTGTCAATCTGTCTTAATTAATTCGAAAGTCTTTAATTAGAAATCATTATTAAATTATCTTATTGTTAAACTATAATTGATCTTACTTTTTACATTTACTATATTCAAATTCTTTGTAATTTACACTTCAATCTATTAATTTGTATTTCATACATCTTATTTTATATTTGTAATACTATCTTGTAATTGTTACTTTACACATCTGTACTATTACAATTCATCGTTAATATACGTTTTACATTATAGTTTAATTGATATCTTTGTTCGACATTTTTAAAATTCGTATTTGGATTCGTATAGCTTAAATTTGATGACTTTTTATTCATCGTTTTTTTATCAATTTCAATTTAATTTGGTTTTACACTTGTGCTAATCTTTGCTATTATTTAGCTTCTATATTGCTTATAACATGTTATTGTTATGATATTTGATTGATAATTTCATTAAGCTTTTATTAATGCGATTTTTCACTAATCTGTTAGTTTATTCAGCTGTCTTTTACTAATCTCATTTTTATAACTTTCTATGTTTTTTACTGATTGCGCTTGTTAATTGCTAATGCCTTATTATTAAGCTTCTTTTGACTCTTTACATGCTTCATTTTTCAGTTAACTTTTCTTTTTCTTGCAATGTAATTCCTAATTGATTTTAAATATTTTATTTTTCAAATATATAGATTATCATTACATTCTTCTTCTTAGTAACCACTTTTTTATTCTAAACTATTTTTTTACTAGATTCATTCACATTTTCAATACTTATATTTTCATATTTTCTAACTTAACCTATAAACTCATTTTTTATTTAAATTTCACTAAACTATTATTGTCATCTAAATTCTATCTGTTTTTCTATATTTACCAATATAAATCCTATTTCATACCTTATTCTATTATTTACTTTTAATTAACATTAATCTTCTATATTTATCACTTACTACTATTTTAACATCTAATTATTTTCATATCCTATATTTTAATTTACTATTTCTAATCCTACTATATTATTATATACTTATCTTACTATTTATCATCTCTATATTTTCTAATTATTTCATCATATTAATTTCCTATTTATCTCATATTCTACTCAATTTTTCATACTATCTATTCAATTTATTCATTTACCTCTATATTTCAATTTTCTACTTAATTCATCCTATTTATTTCATATTCAATATATTCATTACTCTCCTATTACATTTAACTTATTCTAACTATAATTCAATTTCAAATACCCTATTCACCTTTCATTTTATATCACTACACTTAATTCTTTCAATTCTTTATTTCACTATTCCTATAATTATTTCATTATTCACGACACTTATATTCTTATTTTCATTTATTTCAATCCTAATTATTCATTTATCCATTACTTCTTTACATTCATTAATTTCATTCATTCCATTTTCAAATATAATTACTTCTCATATCATTACTTTCAATCCATATATCTATTCATGCTCATAATCCACTTATATATTCATTCATTACACTTTAATACTTTATTATTGCATTCATTCATTACTTAATTTGTGCTTTCATTACTTTTATAATTTTGTTGTATATAATTTTCATCTTATATTAATCATGTATAATTTCTATCATATACTGCTCACACTAATTATTCTATTACATTCACTTATCTTATATTAATTACATTCATCAATATTCTCTAAATTTTCCTCCATTTTATTCCAATTATGTTCTTTTATATTTCGTATGGTTTATTTCAGGTTTTTCCTAGTTATTTGCATTACTTTTTAATGCTGTCTTATGTTGCTGATCTAGTCATGTCTGATTGATATCCTTCTATTCCATTGATTTGTTCTTCATGTCTTTCTCATTCTGCTTATTTGTGATTCCATTCTTTTCGGTCTTCCTGTTTGTTTTGCTTGTTCATTCTCATTCCTTATTTCCATATTTCCATTCATTATTCTAAATTTCCTTATTCTTATTGGATGTTTTCATATGTCTTATTTAATTGCTCCAAATATATTCATAATTCTGTTTGAAAATTCTAGATATTATTGAAATAATGACCTATTGTTGTCTAAATAAAGTGATTATAGATGATTCTACATTTTTGTTATTGTAGTGTACTTAGTATAGCCAGAAGTATCTGATATTGTATCACACTATTGTTTACGTGCTAATTATTCTAGCGTCCTTTGTTAAACTTCTTGCAATTAATAGTTGAAGTAAATGCTTGTTGCATTTCCTCATTTGATCGCTTATCCAGTAATCATTCAGAATTGTTTAGAATTATTTTCCAGTGATTGTTTTGAATTGTTCTCCAGTAATTGTTTAGAGTCCTTTTTATTAATGTTAATTTTAGAATTTAAATTAAAACAACTTTTAGTTACTTATGCTTTTGAAGGGTAAAACGACAAACCTAATTTTCCATAATTACCATTGTATTATTTCATACAACACAATAAATCACTTCACGTAAATATTTTCCTCTAAGAGATGTGAACTAAGCCTTACTTCATGTTGAACTAGTTTGTTTACTAATCCGGTCGTATTTAAATGCATCGTTTATCTATTGACAAGCGCAGAGTTTGTTGGTCTGCATGATACTTTCATACCAGGTTTTTGGGTATTCCATCGTATTATATTGTATGTTAAAATCAATGCGTTGCTTTTGTCACGTACTATTTCGAGTTAATAGCATTGATTCCCTTGGATTTTCATACTTCTAGATAATTAGACCATTGTTTGTTCAAATAAATTTGGTGAACTTTGATTTTATCCACCACGCCTTGTTTGTTTCCAATATATCAGGTGTCGATTTTAACCCTCTAGTGACGAGGACTTAATACAAATTATGCATTAAATTATATGCATTTGTTATCTTACGCATTATTAAACTTGCTTGTTTTAATTGGGATTCTTGGCATAATAATGATGTGTTATCCATGCATGTCACGTTTCAGCTTGCGTTGGTGTTGTTTTATGACTTGCAAATTTGTTTATTCAAATAAATCTTCAAAATATTTTTCATTAACTAAATTAATTATGATTATGGTTTATATACAGGGCGTTGTCATTAACTTTCAAGCCTAATCATCGTAATTCTCGTTTTCTTCAGAAAACTCTCGTTTTCTGAGCCCTCATGTATTTTATATGAAGTAGGCTATACTATTGGTCCTAACTACTCCTAAATGACCTTATTAACACAGCAATATATATATATTTTGTTGTGATACAGTAGCAATAACCCGGTGCGTCCTTTTTGTGAAATAAAAAGGTTAGCATTTTTATTCTGTCAATTTTTGATTTTTAATTTAATTTTAATTACCTCGGCTAGCTCAGTTTTTAATTACACACGGAGCTTGCGACAATACGACAGCAAAGCCTTTAAATTCTACTTCTAGTTCCTGTTTCTTTAAGTCAAAAACCATTAAGCACAATTACTATAATGTTTTCAAAAATATTTATAACGTATAGAACGTTAAATAGAAGTTGCTTTTAGTAATTGAATTAAATTCTTTTAATTATTATCATTCCCAAAGGTAATAAAAAAAGTCACCAAAAATCCTCATTATTATTATTTGAAGCCTCATGAACGTTCAGTAAAGTTCTTTCATTATTTACGTAATTTATAATGTGTATTAATAATGATCTTTGTTGACCCTAACATAAAGATTTTATGAAAGCAATTTTTTTAAAATATTCAAATAAATAAAAATACAACGAAATATTCCCAAACAAATTACAAAAATTATTTATATGAGCTAACCTGCTATCTCCAGTTTGAACTCGTTCCTGCTCCAACCACTTCTATATTAATGATTTTTATATAATCCCGTCTGCATTTTCTTAGTACTGCTTCTCTTTCATGAATTATTTACTGTCTTTACCAAACTTCCTGGTCGAATCCAGTGATAAATAATAGAGTAAAGTATTTATTAAATTTCCACATCAAATCCAGTAATTATTGAGGGATCTCACATCAAATCCTGTAATTATTTAGAATTTTCTTTTTGGATCCAGTAATTACTCAGAGTCCTTTTGTTAATGTAGAAATTAGGATTTAATTTATAAACAACCTTTTATACTTACGTTTTTATAGGATCAAAACGACAAAACCTCTTTTAATGTTGCACTATCATATAATTTATTATTTAAATCACTGCAAATTCATTCACGTAAATACTTTGTTCTGGATAATGTGTACTATACTTCAATTCATGGTAAACTGATTTGTTTACAAATCCGGTCGTATTTAAAAGCGTCGCCTATCTGTTGACAAGCTCATAGTTCAACGATTGCGCTTTGTTGTATGTGATTTTTGCATACAAAGTTTTGGATATTCCTATGGAATTTTGCTGTACATCGAAATTAACGCTCTAATTTCGGCACGTGGCATTTCTATTTATTGTATTCATTCTCTTGGATTTTCACATTTTTAAATCACATATACCATTGTTTGTACAATAAATTTAATGAACTTTGGTTTTAACACCATGCCGTGTTTGTTTCCAATTTTTCAGGTTTAGCTTTCTAGTTATGTACACTTAATACAATTTATGTAATAAATTATATGCGTTTTCTATTTTACGCATTTTTAAACCTGCTTGTTTTAATTGGAATTCTTGGCATAATGATGATGCATTATTCATGCGTGTCGTGTTTCAGCTTTCGTTTATGTTGTTTTACGACTTGGGAATTTGTTTATTTAATTAAATCTTCTAAAATATTTTTTATCAACTAAATTAATTATGATTATGGTTTATATACAGGGCGTTGTTATTTACTTTCCAGCCTAATCGTCGTATTTCTTGTTTTCTTCAAAAAAAGAGAGTTTTCTGAGCCGGCATGTAATTTTTCTGAAGTGCACTATACTATTGGTCCCAACTACCCCTAAATGACCTTATTAACACAGCATTTTTCCCCCAAATTAAAACAAAAATTTTTTGAATAAAGTTATTTTTGGCGCCCAACTTGAAGATAAAATTGGTTCAAAATTATTTTCTTTTATTTACTACTATATACACAAACTCCTAAATTATTTTTACACCTCTAGTCCTATTCTAATCTAACCTATTTTATAACTATACACGTTTCTATTCTGAATATTTTATGATATTTCCTAAATAATTACTATTTACACAAACCTCTATAAATCTATGCTAAGAATTTTATCTCGAATCACCATTTACCTATACTTTTTTAATTTACATAAATTTACGCGAACTATTATAATCTTCTACTATTTCAGTTTCTATTTATCTATACTTTTCCATTTCTCATAAATTTATACTACATATCATCATCTCTTAATATTTCTAATAAACCACTCCTATTACATATTTCTTCCCATTTCCATCAACCTATACTACTCCTAATTTTCCTAAGCCTATACTAATTATTATTAACTTATCCTATGCTTTATTGTTTACTAATATTTCCAATAAGTTTTCATTTACTTATTTCTTCCAATTTTCATTAACCCATACTAAGCGTTTTGTCTTCTAATATTTCCAATAAGCCCTTTGAAATTCACCCTTTTTCAACTTTTAACCTATCAATATCAATTCTGGCCCAACGTTCCTATAATAATTTTGCTCAACCCTATAATTCTCAATCTTTCTTCAATAATGCCCTAACTTTATTTTTCAGATTACCTGGACACTTAATATCTTTATTTTCATTTATTTCATAATCTAAATTCCCTCAAATTGATTTATATTCACACACACCATCTACAGATAATTTTACATCCCATCTGATGCATTTTCCTTTGCATATAACCTCCTTGCTTTTCGCATTTATTTTTATCCCCAACTTATCTATAATATGCATCCCCCATATAGCGTCCATCTTTAATCCAGGTACAATCATGTATTCATTTTCAAATTTCTCTTCTCCTATCTCACATTTTAGAATCACTATATTGCTTACGCATGCAAACATTCTATTGTTTGGTTCTATTAAATTACACTTCCTCATCGGCATTATTCTCTTCATTAATTTTGCCCTTATAATAAAATCTTCTGATACGAGCGATACTTCTGCTCCGGTATCGATGAGTATCCTAATTACGTTTTCCTCTACATTTAAATTAATTATAGGCAATCAATTTCTACTAAAATCATTTTCCATTTCCAGTTTTATGAGTTCCCGCTGATATTCGTATTTATTTATTTCCAAGTATTTATTTGGTTTGTCTTCTATTAAAAATTTTTATTTGTTGTAGATGGGCCTGGTCAATTTGTGACCTCAGTATAGGTATCATTAATCCTTCTTGATTCCATTTATCCTTCCTCATGTCCTTGATTATTTTGGCTTGGGTTATCATTTCTGTTTCGGTCTCTCCTGTTTGGTTCTTGCCATGGTCGATTCCTCACATTCCAATTATTTCTCATATTACCATTGGAGTTGTTCCTAAAATTTTCTCTATAGTTGTGATTTGTTCTTTCGTATTGCTCTCTGGTAATTGGCATCATTTCTGGTGTTCTCTCTGGTTGTGCCGGTTGAGTAATCGTTCAACCTTTTGCTGTACAATTCAGTCCCATGTCATCGCATCGCTGTAAGTATTCTAAAATATATCATGATCCATGATGTTCTGTAGAGCGATATACTGCCTCGCCTCTACTTCAAAATGTGCTGCTAGGTATATAATAATTTGTTTCTCTTCTAACGCAGGATCCAACTGTTTTGCTATACTAAATTTCTTAATCGCGTACTGTTCCCTGGTCATACCTGAATTTTTATTCTATCTTCCCATAATTAAATCATCTCTCACCTTATATTGTTGAGTATCCCCCCCAGAATGGTCTTAAAAGTTTATTCTCAGAATCTTGAAATGTTGTTAATTTGTTTTTGATCAGATCAAATCATGTTTTTGCATTTCCTCTTATCATAGCTTTTCTAAGTTCAATTTATACTTCTCATACGTTATGCTGCCTTGTGTTAGTGTTTTGATATCTTTTAAGAATAATTTCGGATTAAGCTTATTATCTCCTGAAAATTTCAAATATTGATTCAAGGGTTCTTGATTATACGTCATCCTGTTCCTGCTGAAATTCATTACATTAATTTTTATGTCCTCAATTTCTTTATTTACTTTGCTAATTTTCGTTCCATAACTTCTCTCTATGTTCTGCACTTTTTCCCCTAAGTTCATAATTCTTTCACTTGTTTCTCTTTCATTAGTCTCTTGTATAGATCGTACCTTAATAACTTCGCCTCTTACACAGTCGATATCTTCTATGAGATCTATCGCTTTATTTTGCATTTGGAATTTCATTTCTTCCATTCGCTGATCCGTCTCCCTTAAATCATCACTTAATTTCTCTATTCTGGAACTTAAATTTTCCCCCAAGTTATGTAAATTTTTCCAAAATTTTTGCATAGTCTTGTCTATCATATTTTTCAAGACATGTTCATTCTTTTCTGTTATATTTTTATGACCTGTTTGTTCTTTTCTGTCAAATTTGTCATGACCCGTTATATTTATCATGGCCTGTTCATCCTTCTCCATCTTGTCATTTAATGCCATTAACATTTCCATTATTTTTTAATCTTGGGTGGACCGGTGTTCTTCACTATGACTCCTCTCCAACATTCTTCCTGCAGCTTCCATTTTTTATTATTACTGTACAATTATTTTTAAATTCCAAATCCTTGATTTTGCTGCCTTTAATTTTTATTCTTGTGCTACATCGATACAATAATTTTTACTTAATTTATTTTGATCTAACCTCATGTTCGGGTCGACATATAACTTTTGAAGTGCTATTTTAGTTTAGTTCTACTTTGGTGGCGACAATTTTAACTTTTTAGGTGTTATATTTTGATCTAGCCCCACGTTGATGCGCTATTTAACTTTGTTGATAGGGTAGCAATAACCCGGTGCGCCCTTTTTGTGAAATAAAAAGGTTAAAATTTTTATTCTGTTAATTTTTGATTTTTAATTTAATTTTAATTACCTCGGCTAGCTCAGTTTTTAATTACGCACGGAGCTTGTGACAATACGACAACAAAGCCTTTAAATTCTCCTTCTAGTTCCTGTTTCTTTAAGTCAAAGCACCATTAAGCACAATTACTATAATGTTTTCAAAAATATTTACAGCATATAGAACGTTAAATAGAACTTGCTTTTAATAATTGAATTAAATTCTTTTAATTATTATCATTCCCAAAGGTAATAAAAAAAGTCACCAAAAATCCTCATTATTATTATTTGAAGCCTCATGAACGTTCAGTAAAGTTCTTTCATTATTTACGTAATTTATAATGTGTATTAATAATGATCTTTGTTGACCCTAACATAAAGTTTTCATGAAAGCAATTTTTTTTAAATATTCACATAAATGAAAATACAACGAAATATTCCCAAACAAATTACAAAAATTATTTATATGAGCTAACCTGCTATCTCCAGCTTGAACTCGTTCTTGCTCCATCCGCTTCTGTATTAATGATTTTTATCTAGTCCCAACGTCTGCATTTTCTTAGTACTGCTTCTCTTTCATGAATTATTGCAGCGTCTTTAACAAACTTTTGGTCAAATCCAGTGATAAATAATAGAGTAAAGTATTTATTAAATTTTCACATCAAATTCAGTAATTATTCAGGGTTCCCATCAAATCCAGTAATTATTCAGAATTCCTTTTCGGGTCCAGTAATTAATCAGAGTCCTCTTGTTAATGTAGAAATTAGGATTTAATTTATAAACAACCTTTTATTACTTATGTTTTTACAGGATCAAAATGACAAAACCTCTTTTAATGTTGCACTATCATATAATTTATTAATTAAACCACTTCAAATTCATTCACATAAATACTTTGTTCTGGGTAATGTGTATTATACTTCAATTCATGGTAAACTGATTTGTTTACAAATCCGGTCGTACTTAAAAGCGTCGCTTATCTGTTGACAAGCTTATAGTTCAACGATTGCACTTTGTTATACGTTATTCTTGCATACAAAGTTTTGGATATTCCTATAGAATTTTGCTATGTATCAAAATTGCGCGCTAATTTCGGCACGTAGCATTTCTATTTATTGCATTCATTCTCTTGGATTTTCACATTTTTAAATCACTTAGACTATTGTTTGTACAATAAATTTAATGAACTTTGGTTTTAACACCATGCCCTGTTTGTTTCCAATTTCTCAGGCGTTTGATTTTAGGTTTCTAGTCATGTAGACTTAATACCATTTATGTATTAAATTATATGCGTTTTCAATCTTGCGCATTTTTAAACTTGCTTGTTTTAATTGGGATTCTTGGCGTAATGATGATGCATTATTCATGCGTGTCATGTTTTAGCTTTTTAATTTAATTTTAATTACCTCGGCTAGCTCAGTTTTTAATTACGCACGGAGCTTGTGACAATACGACAACAAAGCCTTTAAATTCTCCTTCTAGTTCCTGTTTCTTTAAGTCAAAGCACCATTAAGCACAATTACTATAATGTTTTCAAAAATATTTACACCATATAGAACGTTAAATAGAACTTGCTTTTAATAATTGAATTAAATTCTTTTAATTATTATCATTCAAAAGAGTAATAGAAAAAGTCAACAAAAATCTCCCTTATTATTAGTATTTGAAGCCCCATGGGCATTCAGTAAACTTCTTTCATTATTTACGTGATTGATAATGCGTATTAATAATGATCTTTGTTGACCCTAACATAAAGTTTTCATGAGAGCAATTTTTTTAAAATATTCACATAAATGAAAATACAACGAAATATTCCCAAACAAATTACAAAAATTATTTATATGAGCTAACCTGCTATCTCCAGCTTGAACTCGTTCCTGCTCCAACCGCTTCTGTATTAGTGATTTTTATCTAGTCCCAACGTCTGCATTTTCTTAGTACTGCTTCTCTTTCATGAATTATTGCAGCGTATTTAACAAACTTTCTGGTCAAATCCAGTGATAAATAATAGAGTAAACTATTTATTAAATTTCCACATCAAATCCAGTAATTATTCAGGGTTCCCACATCAAATCCAGTAATTATTCAGAATTTCTTTTTCGGGTCCAGTAATTAATCAGAGTCCTCTTGTTAATGTAGAAATTAGGATTTAATTTATAAACAAACTTTTATTACTTATGTTTTTACAGGATCAAAATGACAAAACCTCTTTTAATGTTGCACTATCATATAATTTATTAATTAAACCACTTCAAATTCATTCACATAAATACTTTGTTCTGGGTAATGTGTACTATACTTCAATTCATGGTAAACTGATTTGTTTACAAATCCGGTCGTACTTAAAAGCGTCGCTTATCTGTTGACAAGCTTATAGTTCAACGATTGCACTTTGTTATACGTTATTTTTACATACAAAGTTTTGGATATTCTTATGGAATTTTGCTATGTATCAAAATTGCGCGCTAATTTCGGCACGTAGCATTTCTATTTATTGCATTCATTCTCTTGGATTTTCACATTTTTAAATCACGTAGACTATTGTTTGTACAATAAATTTAATGAACTTTGGTTTTAACACCATGCCGTGTTTGTTTCCAATTTCTCAGGCGTTTGATTTTAGGTTTCTAGTCATGTAGACTTAATACCATTTATGTATTAAATTATATGCGTTTTCTATCTTGCGCATTTTTAAACTTGCTTGTTTTAATTGGGATTCTTGGCGTAATGATGATGCTTTATTCATGCGTGTCGTGTTTCAGCTTCCGTTCATGTTGTTTTACGGCTTGCGAATTTGTTTATTTAATTAAGTCTTCTAAAATATTTTTCATCAACTAAATTAATTATGGTTATGGTTTATATACATGGCGTTGCCATTTACTTTCCAGGCTAACCGTCGTATTTCTTGTTTTCTTCAGAAAACTGTCTTGTTTTCTGAGCCCTCATGTAATTTTTCTGAAGTGCACTTTACTATTGGTCCTAACTACCCCTAAATGACCTTATTAACACAGCATTTTTCTTCAAATTAAAGCAAAATTTTTGTATATTTTTTTCTTGTCGCCCAACGTGAAGATAAAATTCACATTGGTTCAAAATTATTTTGTTTTATTTTCTAGTATATACACAAACTCCTAAATTATTTTTACACCTCTAGTCCTATTCTAATCTAACCTATTGTATAACTATACACGTTTCTATTCTGAATATTTTATGATATTTCCTAAATAATTACTATTTACACAAACCTCTATAAATTTATGCTAAGCATTTTATTTCTCAATCACCATTTACCTATACTTTTCTAATTTACATAAATTTTCACGAACTATTACAATCTCCTACTATTTTAGTTTCTATTTATCTATACTTTGTTCATTTCTCATAAATTTATACTACATATCATCATCTCTTAATATTTCTAATAAACCACTCTTATTTACATATTTCTTCCCATTTCCATCAACCTATACTACTCCTAATTTTTCTAAGCCTATACTAATTATTATTAACCTATCCTATGCTTTATTATTTTCTAATATTTCCAATAAGTTTTTATTTACTTGTATCTTCCAATTTCATTAACCCATCCTAAGCGTTTTGTTTTCTAATATTTCCAATAAGCCTCTGAAATTCATCCTTTTTCAACTTTTAACTTATCAATATCAATTCTGATTCAACGTTCCTATAATAATTTTTCTCAACCCTATAATTCTCAATCTTTCTTCAATAATGCCCTAACTTTATTTTTCATATCACCTGGACACTTAATATCTTTATTTTCATTTATTTCATCATCTAAATTCCCATTAAATTGATTTATATTCACACACACCATTTACACTTAACCTTCATTCCATTTGATGCATTTCCCTTTGCATATAATCTCTGTGCTTTCCGCATTTATTTTTATCCCCAACTTATCTATAATATTCATCTCCCATATAGCATCCATCTTTAATCCAGGTACAATTATGTATTCATTTTCAAATTTCTCTTCTATCTCACACTTCAGAATCACTATATTGCTTGCTTACACATGCGAACTTTTTATTGTTTGGTGCTATTAAATTACACTTTTTCATCAGCATTATTTTCTTTATTAATTTTGCTCTTATAATAAAATCTTCTAAAACGAGCGATACTTCTGCTCCGGTAATGATGAGTATCCTAATTACATTGTCCTCTACATTTAAATTAATTATAGGCAATCAATTTCTACTAAAATCATTTTCCATTTCCAGTTTTATGAGTTCCCGCTGATATTCGTATTTATTTATTTCCAAGTATTTATTTGGTTTGTCTTCTATTAAAAATTTTTATTTGTTGTAGATGGGCCTGGTCAATTTGTGACCTCAGTATAGGTATCATTAATCCTTCTTGATTCCATTTATCCTTCCTCATGTCCTTGATTATTTTGGCTTGGGTTATCATTTCTGTTTCGGTCTCTCCTGTTTGGTTCTTGCCATGGTCGATTCCTCACATTCCAATTATTTCTCATATTACCATTGGAGTTGTTCCTAAAATTTTCTCTATAGTTGTGATTTGTTCTTTCGTATTGCTCTCTGGTAATTGGCATCATTTCTGGTGTTCTCTCTGGTTGTGCCGGTTGAGTAATCGTTCAACCTTTTGCTGTACAATTCAGTCCCATGTCATCGCATCGCTGTAAGTATTCTAAAAATATATCATGATCCATGATGTTCTGTAGAGCGATATACTGCCTCGCCTCTACTTCAAAATGTGCTGCTAGGTATATAATAATTTGTTTCTCTTCTAACGCAGGATCCAACTGTTTTGCTATACTAAATTTCTTAATCGCGTACTGTTCCCTGGTCATACCTGAATTTTTATTCTATCTTCCCATAATTAAATCATCTCTCACCTTATATTGTTGAGTATCCCCCCCAGAATGGTCTTAAAAGTTTATTCTCAGAATCTTGAAATGTTGTTAATTTGTTTTTGATCAGATCAAACTACGTTTTGCATTTCCTCTTATCCTAGCTTTTACTAAGTTCAATTTATACTGCTCATACGTTATGCTGCCTTGTGTTAGTGTTTTGATATCTTTTAAGAATAATTTCGGATTAAGCTTATTATCTCCTGAAAATTTCGAATATTGATTCAAGGGTTCTTGATTATACGTCATCCTGTTCCTGCTGAAATTCATTACATTAATTTTTATGTCCTCAATTTCTTTATTTACTTTGCTAATTTTCGTTCTATAACTTCTCTCTGTGTTCTGCACTTTTTCCCCTAAGTTCATAATTCTTTCACTTGTTTCTGTTTCATTAGTCTCTTGTATAGATCGTACCTTAATAACTTCGTCTCTTACACAGTCGATATCTTCTATGAGATCTATCACTTTATTTTGCATTTGGAATTTCATTTCTTCCATTCGCTGATCCGTCTCCCTTAAATCATCACTTAATTTCTCTATTCTGGAACTTAAATTTTCCCCCAAGTTATGTAAATTTTTCCAAAATTTTTGCATAGTCTTGTCTATCATATTTTTCAAGACATGTTCATTCTTTTCTGTTATATTTTTATGACCTGTTTGTTCTTTTCTGTCAAATTCGTCATGACCCGTTATATTTATCATGGCCTGTTCATCCTTCTCCATCTTGTCATTTAATGCCATTAACATTTCCATTATTTTTTAATCTTGGGTGGACCGGTGTTCTTCACTATGACTCCTCTCCAACATTCTTCCTGCAGCTTCCATTTTTTATTATTACTGTACAATTATTTTTAAATTCCAAATACTTGATTTCGCTGCCTTTAATTTTTATTCTTGTGCTACATCGATACAATAATTTTTACTTAATTTATTTTGATCTAACTTCACGTTCGGGTCGACATATAACTTTTGAAGTGCTATTTTAGTTCAGTTCTACTTTGGTGGCAACAATTTTAACTTTTTAGGTGTTATATTTTGATCTAGCCCCACGTTGATGCGCTATTTAACTTTGTTGATACGGTAGCAATAACCCTTTGCGCCCTTTTTGTTAAATAAAAAGGTTAAAATTTTTATTCTGTCAATTTTTGATTTTTAATTTAATTTTAATTACCTCGGCTAGCTCAGTTTTTAATTACGCACGGAGCTTGTGACAATACGACAATAAAGCCTTTAAATTCTCCTTCTAGTTCCTGTTTCTTTAAGTCAAAGCACCATTAAGCACAATTACTATAATGTTTTCAAAAATATTTACACCATATAGAACGTTAAATAGAACTTGCTTTTAATAATTGAATTAAATTCTTTTAATTATTATCATTCCCAAAGGTAATAAAAAAAGTCACCAAAAATCCTCATTATTATTATTTGAAGCCTCATGAACGTTCAGTAAAGTTCTTTCATTATTTACGTAATTTATAATGTGTATTAATAATGATCTTTGTTGACCCTAACATAAAGTTTTCATGAAAGCAATTTTTTTTAAATATTCACATAAATGAAAATACAACGAAATATTCCCAAACAAATTACAAAAATTATTTATATGAGCTAACCTGCTATCTCCAGCTTGAACTCGTTCTTGCTCCATCCGCTTCTGTATTAATGATTTTTATCTAGTCCCAACGTCTGCATTTTCTTAGTACTGCTTCTCTTTCATGAATTATTGCAGCGTCTTTAACAAACTTTTTGGTCAAATCCAGTGATAAATAATAGAGTAAAGTATTTATTAAATTTTCACATCAAATTCAGTAATTATTCAGGGTTCCCACATCAAATCCAGTAATTATTCAGAATTCCCTTTTCGGGTCCAGTAATTAATCAGAGTCCTCTTGTTAATGTAGAAATTAGGATTTAATTTATAAACAACCTTTTATTACTTATGTTTTTACAGGATCAAAATGACAAAACCTCTTTTAATGTTGCACTATCATATAATTTATTAATTAAACCACTTCAAATTCATTCACATAAATACTTTGTTCTGGGTAATGTGTACTATACTTCAATTCATGGTAAACTGATTTGTTTACAAATCCGGTCGTACTTAAAAGCGTCGCTTATCTGTTGACAAGCTTATAGTTCAACGATTGCACTTTGTTATACGTTATTTTTACATACAAAGTTTTGGATATTCTTATGGAATTTTGCTATGTATCAAAATTGCGCGCTAATTTCGGCACGTAGCATTTCTATTTATTGCATTCATTCTCTTGGATTTTTACATTTTTAAATCACGTAGACTATTGTTTGTACAATAAATTTAATGAACTTTGGTTTTAACACCATGCCTTGTTTGTTTCCAATTTCTCAGGCGTTTGATTTTAGGTTTCTAGTCATGTAGACTTAATACCATTTATGTATTAAATTATATGCGTTTTCTATCTTGCGCATTTTTAAACTTGCTTGTTTTAATTGGGATTCTTGGCGTAATGATGATGCATTATTCATGCGTGTCGTGTTTTAGCTTCCGTTCATGTTGTTTTACGGCTTGCGAATTTGTTTATTTAATTAAGTCTTCTAAAATATTTTTCATCAACTAAATTAATTATGGTTATGGTTTATATACAGGGCGCTGCCATTTACTTTCCAGGCTAACCGTCGTATTTCTTGTTTTCTTTAGAAAACTGTCTTGTTTTCTGAGCCCTCATGTAATTTTTCTGAAGTGTACTATACTATTGGTCCTAACTACCCCTAAATAACCTTATTAACACAGCATTTTTCTCCAAATTAAAGCAAAATTTTTTAATATTTTTTTCTTGTCGCCCAACGTGAAGATAAAATTCACATTGGTTCAAAATTATTTTGTTTTATTTTCTAGTATATACACAAACTCCTAAATTATTTTTACACCTCTAGTTCTATTCTAATCTAACCTATTGTATAACTATACACGTTTCTATTCTGAATATTTTATGATATTTCCTAAATAATTACTGTTTACACAAATCTCTATAAATTTATGCTAAACATTTTATCTCTCAATCACCATTTACCTATACTTTTCTAATTTACATAAATTTTCACGAACTATTACAATCTCCTACTATTTCAGTTTCTATTTACCTATACTTTGTTCATTTCTCATAAATTTATACTACATATCATCATCTCTTAATATTTCTAATAAACCACTCCTATTTACATATTTCTTCCCATTTCCATCAACCTATACTACTCCTAATTTTCCTAAGCGTATACTAATTATTATTAACCTATCCTATGCTTTATTATTTTCTAATATTTCCAATAAGTTTTTATTTACTTGTATCTTCCAATTTCATTAACCCATCCTAAGCGTTTTGTTTTCTAATATTTCCAATAAGCCTCTGAAATTCATCCTTTTTCAACTTTTAACTTATCAATATCAATTCTGATTCAACGTTCCTATAATAATTTTTCTCAACCCTATAATTCTCAATCTTTCTTCAATAATGCCCTAACTTTATTTTTCATATCACCTGGACACTTAATATCTTTATTTTCATTTATTTCATCATCTAAATTCCCATTAAATTGATTTATATTCACACACACCATTTACACTTAACCTTCATTCCATTTGATGCATTTCCCTTTGCATATAATCTCTGTGCTTTCCGCATTTATTTTTATCCCCAACTTATCTATAATATTCATCTCCCATATAGCATCCATCTTTAATCCAGGTACAATTATGTATTCATTTTCAAATTTCTCTTCTATCTCACACTTCAGAATCACTATATTGCTTGCTTACATGCGAACTTTTATTGTTTGGTGCTATTAAATTACACTTTTTCATCAGCATTATTTTCTTTATTAATTTTGCTCTTATAATAAAATCTTCTAAAACGAGCGATACTTCTGCTCCGGTAATGATGAGTATCCTAATTACATTGTCCTCTACATTTAAATTAATTATAGGCAATCAATTTCTACTAAAATCATTTTCCATTTCCAGTTTTATGAATTCTCGCTGATGTTCGTATTTATTTATTTCCAAGGGTTTATTTGGTTTGTCTTCTATTAAACATTTGTATTTGTTGTAGATGGCCCTGGTCTATTCGTGACCTCAGCATAGGTACCATTAATCCTTCTTGATTCCATTAATCCTTCTTCATGTCTCTGTTTATTTTGGCTTAGGTTATCATTCCTGTTTCGGTCTCTCCTGTTTGGTTCTTGCCATGGTCAGTTTCTCACATTCCAATTATTTCTCATATTACCATTGGAGTTGTTCCTAAAATTTCCTCTATAGTTGTGATTTGTTTTTTCATATTGCTCTCTATTAATTGGCATCCAGTTCCAGTTCCAAAATTTAAACTCATTTGAAATATTCTAGTTTAGGGAACACGTAAAAGAGTCCCATATTGTTGCAAAAATAGAAGTGAAATACCATTGTGTCTAGCTTTCTGTGATGTATTAAGAGAATGTATTTTGTTTGTTACGTCGTCCTCAGTAAATACATGAGTACAGAAGTTGATCACACTATTGTTTAACGTGTTATTGTCCCCAAGCATATACGGGTGGTTAGTGTAACACGATTCGAAATATTTGCAAAACTATCGACTATACTCTGAGAGTCTGTTAATTCAGCATCACCATATATTATTGAGCTAGGCAGCACGCTGCTTCTTTTCTTAGAATTGATGAAACACCATAAATGTTTAATATTACTGGGCAGGTTCAGTATATATTGGCAATAAAATTTGAACAACAAAGATCAATTAAATGCTTATTGTCTTTCCTGATTTTGGAATAGTTTGTATAACGTATTTCTGAGCCCGATTACTTTCTGTATAATTTGTTCTTTTTGGTTTTCTCAGCAAAGTCAATTATATGATGGTCCAGCATAATATTTAGGGTTGCATGTTTTTTAAACATAGCACAATAATAGGAATATCCTACACAAGGACACGCTGTTTTATTAGGGTTAAGCACTAATCCATTATTTAATAACCACGCGTGCATAGCACTTAAACAGGAATTAATGTTCCAGATAGCTTGATCATGAGAGACAGGATCCCCAGCCACATATAACTGGGTGTCATCAGCATACATGTGAATTGCACAGGACTCGGGTGTAACAGATGGGAGATCTGCAGTAAAAATTGCAAATAAAAGTGGGGCTAATATGCTTCCTTGCAGATCTCCTTGTAATGTGGACAGTTTTTTGATATTACATCATTAAGTTTAACTTGCTGAGATCTTCCATTTAAATAACTACACATTAGTTGTAGAGATATTAGACTCCACCCATAAAAAGACAGTTTAGCAATAAGCAAATTATTGTTAATTACATCAAATACGTTGCTGTAATCGAGATAAGCTATTAAGGTTATCTTGGAATTATGTACGTTTGTTGTTATGTTGCTTGAAACTTTGCATAAAGCGGTTGCTGTGCTATGCTTAGTCCGGATACCAGACTGTATGTTAGGGAGGATTGAGTTGCTTTCGACATGTTGCAGAATCTGTACATATATGAAATACCTTGGAAAGTGATGGTAGAATGCTTATAGGTCTATGATCTTCATACGAAGTAGCAACATTAACCTTTGAGAGAGGCAATTATAGATTGCTTCCACATATCCGGCATCTTTGAGTGTTCCAGAATGAAGTTAAAGATATGACTCAGAGTCTCTATACAAAAGGGGGCAATTACTTTGAGCATTATTGAGCTAACGCCATCTACTCCTACTGCATTTGAGTTTAGTTTAGTAATAGTAGAGGCAACATCTTTTGGACTAAAACAATGGAACTCTAATTCTTCACCTACTGCAGATAGCTTATTATTAGAAAAATAATATAAGACATAATTGTTAATCTCCGTGGCCTGAATCCTATTTACATAAAATTCATTAATAAGGTTAGGATTGTCATTGTTAAGATTAAACGTGTTTTGCGGCTTGCAATGTATGCTGGCTTGTTTAAAAAAGTTCTATAACTTTTGGGATTTTTCTTATTCATTGTAATTTGATAATTACAGTATACTTTTTTTCCATTCCTAATGGCTCGAGTGACGTAGTTTTTCAGTTCCTTAAAATAATGATAATCTGCTAGCGTCTTGGTTTTGATAAACTTTTTATAAGCTGAATCTCGTGTCTTTATCATTTCCAACACAGTTTTTGTTAACCAGCCAGGGTTAATTTGAGCTTTTCTTTTAGTACATACAAGGTCATGTATATCAAAAAGATCAGTGATTACTTTGTTAAGGAAGGACACTTTATTATCAATAGAGTCATATTTCAAACTTTCTAACCAGTCGACAGTGTTGGCATCTTCAGAAAAAGTGTACATATCAAAATATTTAAAGCTACGGAAAGTGAATGATTTAGCTAGCAACTTTTCGTGGCTAATGCATAAATTGCAATATACCATTCGATGGTCTGACATATTTATTAAGTCATATGTACCTATGTCTGTGTAAGGAAGTACTTTACTTACATAGATGAGGTCTAATAAAGTAGTCGTATGTTCAGTAATTCTAGTTGGTATATGAATCACTTGTACAAGATTAAATGATGCAAGTATTGATTTTAAACAGTTAAAATTGTTGTTATTCTTTAAAAAATCGATGTTCAAATCTCCCATTAGTATGATATAATTAAATTCCACGTATAATTTAGATAAGACCTGTTCTAGCACATGAAGGCAAGAAACTGGACTTTGTGGAGGTTTTTAGATAACTCCAACTGCATAGGAAATTTTTTTGATTGAGATATTTAACCACAGCTGTTCTAAATTTCCTGTTTCTTCCAATTCTAAAAAGATTTATTTGCAATCTGTATTATTTTGCACATAACAACAAACACCTTTGCCCCTAGAAGGTCTATCTTTTCTGAACATAGAATATCCGGGAGTCCTAACAAACTCAGATGGAAAGGTAGCCAGCTTTCTGAGATAGAAATAATACTGAAGCCTTTATTTGTTATAAAGGCATAAAAGTCGACAAAACTTGAAATCAGAGATCTAATATTGATGCAACAAAATTTTAAATTCTTAACTGGTTGCTGTGATTGCTATTTCACACCGTAGTCAGTTTTGTTATGTAGTTTATCCAGTAATCGTTTATAGCATAAACATGAAGGATCTGTTGCATCATGATCTGTTTTGAGATTGAGATTAAGACGCTTATTTGCTTTTACACAGTTGACACAAAGCTTTATGTGAACTTCACAAGACATAACTATGGTTCCCTGAGTAGTTAGAACCGCAAATTTCAGATTTGCAATTTTGGAGTGATGATTATATCCTAGACATTTATGACATTGGATAATATGTAGGTGGTTAGACACAAAATCTCTAGACCGTCCAATTGCTAGTTTACCAAGATTCATAATATGCCCATGAGTTACAGGATCGGCTTTTAGGATTAAAATAGACTTATTGGGGAATTTGGATTTTAACGTGGTAACAATTTTTAAGCTGAAAGTTATAGGTGAGGAATCAACATCATTTTGCAGTAGTATTCTACTAAGTGTTATTCTGAAAACTAGAAGGTTTTTAATAACGATAAAAAATTTGAAAAAGCATTGCCATCTCCTTGGTCATCTTTTCCCCAGTACAATTAGAAATCAAATGTGTATCCACCTGTGGTGCATAACTTTGTAATACCCCACCTCCTTTAGATTAAATAAAAACGTAGATTCGTTTTCGATACTAGACAAATTAGCATACAGACAGATAGCTTTATTGCAAGTTAAATATCAAACAGTATCTTACAATATCTTAAATATAAGCCCACCCTTCACTTCTAGTAATTGTTCAAAAATCTCTCCGTAGTGAAAATACATTAAAACTAGTCATTAAACAGTTGCACATGCATTTACTCACGAATTCGTACAACCGACCTGGAATTGGCTAACTACATTAGAACTAGTCGAGTTGTACCGTCTTGCCTAGGCTTACATATTTATTACACCCCACAACTGTTTTTAAAACATGATCCACTATTAGAAGTCAAGTGATTAAAATAATTAACTTACCAATATTTTTGACAAATATCTTAACAGAAGACCACACATGCAATGCAAATCGGTCCTATTAATAATCACAACCTTATCGCGATCTATGAGTTAATATTCAAGAAAAACCCGTATAACCGTGTCGTTAAGCTTAACCCTCTTTGCTACAGCAACACATGAAAAGATTGCCAGGCTCTACTGCTTCACACCTGTCGTCTACATATTCTAGAAGGTTAAGATCGGGTGTAACCCAATCCGCAAGTTCACTACTATCAAGAATCAATAATGCTTTGCATACATTGCACTGAATAATATTAATTCTAAACTACCACAATATATTAACTTGGGCACATCACAACTTGTACACCTTCATGCCAAATTTTTTTTTATTTTTTATGTACTGTTTGAACCTTAGATGCCCTCAAAATGGAACTAACATTTCGTCAATGCATATAGAGAAGTCAGGTGTAGGAACTTATTGAAACTTTTCTGCGAGTTTCTTCTCAATAGTGTCAACTTTCGTAGTCTGTCAGAAAAATTTATACCTTTGTAATTTTTGAAATGTCATCTGCAAATAGCTGTTAAAATCGATTTATTGGCTTGACGTTGTTAACTTTATTGGAATATAGAATATTGATACTCCAATGCTTTTAGACGTGGCAATTGTATAAGTTCCATCCACACGATAATGCATAGAAGTTTTTCCATTTCTATGTTATTAGTAGGTACACAACTTTTCACATGGGTTTTAATTTGCTTTATATTACATAAAGTTTGCTCAGCATACAGATTCATCTGTTCCGCCATTTAATGAATTATTTCATCGATAATATATATTTTGAAATATTTATACGATTCGTTGTTGATATAATATTCATAAAGTTCTGGTTTTTTACCAGTTTTATCTACTGTGAAATCAAACTTTCAATGAAGTACCATCAACAGGTTCCCAATTTATATTAATTTCAAATGCTGTGATTACCACTTCTTCATTCACAACTTCACTTGAATATTGTGAAATAATGTCTTCTATTATGTCTTCTGTATTTAAGTTCATTTGTGTTCGTTGCCTAGAAAAAGATGGACCGGAATTATTTTTAATTGATATTTGTTCATAAATTGTTATTTGCTGAGCATATTCAGAATATTATAAGTAAAGCTTTCAGAATGATTGGTATCATTACTAGAAACAGCAGAGCTTACTTTCAAAAATGAGACTCTGTTTCTTCTTTATAATGCCTACATGAGATCTACTCTTGAATACGCTGTTATTTAATAGGAACCCTACTATGATATATATGTCATGCGAATTGAAGTGGTGGAGCGAGCGATTCCTGGAATTTTTATTATTCAAAGCTGATGGAATTTATTTGCCAATTAGTTACTCACATGGTGCTCTGCTTAGAAGACATAGTTTTCAAACTCTTGCTGGTCATAGACAGTATATCTTATTACTGTATTTACATAAGATTTATAAACAGCAAATTACTGGTGGTAGTATCAGGAGATTGCTTCAATATAACACTCCATGAACTGCTACTAGAATCAATTCTTTTACCTCCTGACACCTAGAACAAAAAAATTTAAATTTTCTCCACTTCATCGATTATGTGAGGCAACTCATAAAATTAATACAGAAATTAATATCCACAACTGCACTGTTGGCTCCTTGAAAGATTTTGTTTTCTGTACATATTTATATGCTTGTCTAAAAGTGTACTCGTATAAATTTTTAATAATTTTGTTTTTTTTTTTCCTGTTCCAATTTTTATAGGTTTTGCCTTTGGAATTATGTAATAATTAATAAATAAATCTACCTTGCGACGTTTTTTTTTTTGTTTTTGATACACTTATTTCACTGACAGTAGTGGTGTCACTCGAACTATGTTCATACTTGTTCGATAAATATGTAGCCGAATTCGCTTGGACTATTTTCATTTTCAGACAATAAGTCGTTCCTTTTTTTTAACCGAACATGTTTACGTTCTTAATTAGTTACTAATTTTGACTAGGGCTCAAATAATACATTTACATTCCATGACGGACACTGCTTGGATAACACAACACTTGACACATAGCTTGCTTTAAATGACATGTACAAACTTGGAACACGTGACATCACGACGCATCAGGCCGTCTTATTAAAACAAATTTAATTTATAAACTGTGAAGAATAAACATGATGTCTCATAATTTAAGTAACTAAAATTAATAAAAGTACATTTAAATGTTTGAAACTATTTAAAACATTTATTATACTTTTTGTAAGTAAAATACTACCAAAATAGTTTGCCATCCATAGTGGAAAAAAATTTGCCCTACACCCATGTTTAACGTGGTAATATATCAATTACAAATTAATTACCCCACTAACTCCAATCAGCGAGAGGAACATATGTGCAAACAACTGAGGTGATTCTTAACTGTACCCCGCTATCATATGCCTTAATATTAGTTAAGTACATTGTACGCATCTATGGTCTCCCATTATGTGCTGTACATGTTGTTGAGAACATGGTATAATTAACATCAAGGAAGACCTAACGAATTATCACTTGCCTACAAACTGCTGGATTTATATTTTTCGATATTTATAACAGTGCTTCACATCATCTAGTGTTACACCACTCCATAGTTCTGCTATTTTTGTCTTTACCAATTAACACTCAAAATAGTTCTCTTCAGCATGGTTTGCACAGTAGAATATAAATAGAATTCAACAGGAACTTTATCCAGTAATGATGGAGGTTGATCAAATACAGGCCTATTGATAAAAAGAAAGCTGTATGTTTTCTGTACATATTTATAAGCTTGTCTAAAAGTGTACTCGTATAAATTTGTAATAATTTTGTACATGTTTTTGTTCCTGTTCCAATTTTTATAGGTTTTTTGCCTTTGGAGTAATGTAATAATTAATAAATAGATCTACTTTGCGACTTTTTTTTGATACACTTATTTCACTGACAGTAGTGGCGTCACTCGAACTGTGTTCATACTTGTTTGATAAATATGTAGCCGAATTCGCTTGGACTATTTTCATTTTCAGACAATAAGTTGTCACTTTTTTTAACCGACCATGTTTACATTCTTAATTAGTTACTTATTTTGACTAGGGCTCAAATAATACATTTACACTCCGTGACGGACACTGCTTAGATAACACAACACTCGACAAATAGCTTGCTTTAATTGACATGTACAAACTTGGAACACGCGACATCACGATGCATCAGGCCGTCTTATTAAAACAAATTTAATTTATAAACGGTGAAGTATAAACATGATATCTCATTAAGGTAACTAAAATTAATAAAAGTACATTTAAATGTTTGAAACTATTTAAAACATGTATTATACTTTTTGTAAATAAAAAACTACCAAAATAGTTTGCCATCCTTAGTGGAAAAAAATTTGCCCTACACGCATGTTTAACGTGGTAATATATCAATTACAAATTAATTACCCCACTAACTCCAATCAGCGAGAGGAACATATGTGCAAACAACTGAGGTAATTCTTCGAACTATACCCCACTATCATATGCCCTAATATTAGTTAAGTACATTGTACGCATCTATGGTCTCCCATTATGTGCTGTACATGTTGTTGAGAACATGGTATAATTAACATGAAGGAAGACCTAACGAATTATCACTTGCCTACAAACTACTGGATTTATATTTTTTGGTATTTATAACAGTGCTTCTTATCATCTAGTGTTACACCATTCCATAGTTCTGCTATTTTTGTCTTTACCAATTGACACTCTAAAATAGTTCTCTTCAGCATGGTTTGCACAGTAGAATATAAATAGAATTCAACAGGAACTTTACTCGGTAATGATGGAGGTTGATCAAATACAGGCCTATTGGTAAAAAGCTGTATGAAAGCTCCATTGTGTGCCGGTATATTGTTCGACTTTTCTTCTTTCACAAAGCTGACTTCTTCTTTTATATTTATTCATTCTTGAAGCTTGTATAATACTCAAGTGTAATAGTGTCAACTAATTATGCCAGTCGTAGAAACCCGTTCAATCATGACGTCACCCTTGATAATGCAAACAGCTGTTAATGTTGTTTTTATTTTCAATTGCTTTTGTGAGCTTCCTATCATTTGTGGTTATTTATTTTATGTCAATTATAAAATCTTGACATACTTCTAGTGAAACAGCTATGACTAGTGAACTAGTGACACTTCAATCAATGGTTAAATATAATCTAAATGGTATATCAAGATTAAACTGTTATTGTTTGGAGTAGGATGTTCAAAGGTCTGTGATTACTGTGCTCAATACTTTCTCATTGATTCATGTTGCCAACATTATGTTTAGTCTGGTATATTTATGTGAGAACCTTGTAGGTATCTGTTAGTTTATTATTGATTAAGAACATGATGAAAAAATGTAAAAAGCTTCTATAATTCTAGTCCTGTTTTGCCCATTTGAGTTTAGGAATGCAATAGTTGTGAATTGTATTGCATATAGTGTAATTCTAATACAAAATTTATTGTTTCAGGATGGCCCCTTCCAGGAAAAGGAAGCATAATTCCAAATCAGCACCTCTTGGTACATTTGAACGTGATGCAGCTGGAATTACTGCAGCAACAATAAGTTACTCCCAGACTGCTGCATTTGCATACAACATACTTTTTTATGTGTTTAGGTATCTTGAACTGCGGGATTTACTGAATGTTATGCATGTTTGTACTATATGGCGAAATATCGCAAACGATTCTTTATTATGGAAAACTGTGCGAATGAACTATTCTCCAATTCATAATTTTAAGGGTTTTTGTAATGCATTACAGAAACATAGAACAGTACACTTAGATATGCGTAAAATATGTTTGCCTAGAAATAGTGAAAACATTTGGGTTCAATTTAACGAAAACATTACGATAGTGAACACATTAAAAAAAATTGAGCTTAATTGTTGTCCATCTTCAGTAATTGAAGAGATTGCTATAAGCAATCCATATTTGGAAGTTCTAAATGCTGTGGCAATTAATTGTGCATCTATAAATCTAGATCCGTTAGTATATTTTATAAATGTAAAACAATTACGCCTGAAATCAACATTTGGATTTACACTTAATTCGGGTTTGGGTGCATTCAAAGCTTATAAATCTCAAACACTTATCTCTGACTTCTGTTAAAGGTTTAAACAAACTTAATATTGACGTCATTGCCAATCTTACACATTTGGAGTCATTGGATTTAGGAGACTGTACAGACTTTCCACAATCATTTGGGTGTAATATTTTAGCTCGACTTTCTAAACTTAAGAAGCTTCGTCTAGAGAAAGGTGTAGGTAATTGTTATACACTTGAAATTCTAAATGCTGTGAGAAGCATGCCTCATGTAGAGGAGCTTGAGTTGATCAATTTTGATATTAAAATTGGTTTTGATAATGCTTTGGGTGCTTGTAAGAATATCAAAAAGCTTCTTATTATTCCCATTTGTGATGGTTCAATTATTCTTACCTATCGTAATCTTATACGGGGAGTGCTAAAATTGGAAAGTAGTTTATCCCATTTTAAGTGGTGTATAAGATTGGAGTTCCAAGAACTAGTTGAAATGTGGCTTCCAAGGCATGGGGATGCTGTTAGCGAAGTTGTTATACAATCACTAGTATTTTTTGAACCAAGCCCGCATCTTTGTATTCCTCCTACTCAATATCGTGGACTTGAAATTTTATTTGTTCCAAGCATAGAGAAATTTCTTTTAAAAAAAATGCCAACAACTCATTTTGAGATATTAACAATTCCTTTTTGTGATACCTGGAATCAAACGATAACCGATACGTTTAATTAAATTGTATTTTTTCTGAATACACTTAAGTAATAAAATATGTAGTTGTAGCATGTATTTGTTTACTTTTTACTTTAACCTCTTTCACTTTATTGTGAGAAAAATATAAAATGTATGAAATTATTATCAAGAAAGTTGGTTGTAATATACTTTCATAAATCAAGTTTTCCTGAAAAATGATTAATTGTATAATATTGTAGCTACATGCGTGGTTGCAATGGAATTGATATAATATAAATATTCATAATAACAGTAATATTTAACTTTTACTGTATCAATTTGTTTAAAGTTGTTTTTAGTTAAGGTAGTAAGAACAATATTTTTAATTTTTTGTAAGTTTTACCAAGTATGTAATGTGTTCGTAGTTTTAAATTATTGATTTATCAATAAACTCATTTTTATGTTATTGGCATTTATTGTTAGAAAACTTATCTCTATATCGTATTTGCAAGTGGTTTAAATATATAAGATTGGTAATGGTAATGATTTTAGAAAAACTTTTGTATAATGTCGTTGTGAAGAAAGTAAGTAGTTTTGTTCAAACTTTGGTCAAGAGTAATATAAATTTTATCAATTTTATCGATAATTTAGAACGGATTAGAAGCACATGTAGTGAACATAGTTTGAATTTTAAACTGAGCAAGGATGCAATACCAAAATTTACTGGACCTCTAGGGGAACCAACTTTGCTATTTCTAGACAAATTAGATGAAATTACTGACGGGAAGACAGAATGCATTAAGACACAAATTGTGAATATGGCACTGACAGGTAATTGTGAATAGTAAGTAGATTTATTGCATAACTCAATATAGGTTATTAAAGTATAAAAACAAAATATTATACTATAAAGCAAATTATTAAAATACAGTTAATAATATACTTAGTTTTCATTTCTACAACTTAAAATATATTTTTTTAAATTACTCTTAAATTTTCTTTGAGAAGGCTGATTTGTAACTGATTTTGGTAATGTATTATATATCTTAACGCCATAATGAAATACATTTTTTGTGGCTATCGTTTTATTCTTCTTGTATATATAGTAATTGTCTGCTTGTTTTGTGCTGTAGTTATGTATATCTGACACTTTAATTAAGTTGCTAACCAAGTACGAAGGCAGCAAACCATTTAAAATTTTATATATAAAAACCATACTATTATATTTCATTTGTTCCTGAACATTTAAAAATTAAGGCATTCTAACATTTTACGGACTTTGGCAAATCTGCTACATTTTAATAAACATCTCATTGCACGATTTTGTATCTTTTGCAATCTTTTCAAATCACCTTGGTTTGAGACAAATAAAATGGTGCTGCAATATGTTAGGTGTGGATAAACTATTGCTCTATATAAAGTTATTCGAGCAAAACTTGATAGCTTTGCACTAATTCTTCTCAGAAATCCAATCTTTTTGCTTACTTTATTTATAACCATCTGTAGATGCATTTTAAAAGTTAATTTTCGGTCGATTATGACGCCAAGGTATTTAATGTTCTCTACCAGTTCAATATCAGACCCATCTATTTGTACATTCCTATTTTCTGTTTTTATCATTTGATAACTTCTATCATTCGTTAACAACATCCATTTTGTTGTATCAACATTTATCTTCAGCTTATTTCCTACTAAATATTTGCTAATTCTTATTAAGTCACTATTTACAGATTGAATCAGGTTTATTACATTTGCACGTTGCTGAAAGATGGCACAGTATTACACAAAGACTATCATACATATTATACATACCAGAAGTTAAAAAATTTATTTACACAACACTACTGGGGCAACGCACAGCAGACAAGCGTTAGATTAGAATTAACCTTTGACACTTATTCAGAATGAGACGGATCTAGAGAGGACTACATCATTGACAAATATAATATGGCACAACATTTGACACCGAACTTACTTGAGGAGGAGATTATACAGGTTTTGGCCTGACATTTTGAGAACGAAGTGACATGCGCTGTCATAATACAAAATATTAAAATATTGAAGGATTTTCTTGACATTTTACGGAACTACGACCCAGACCGAAGTAATAGAACAAGGAATACCAGAAGTTACTTCGAAGAACACATATTGAAGGGGTTTTAATAATGTCCACAGAGACGTATACTGGGGACATGACTGAGGGGAAGATTTGCAACTTGGCGTGGGATCGAACAACATGGTTATTGGCCGCCGAGAATTAATTTTCGGCCTGTACAGAGTAAGGTTTGCAGAGATTTCTGGGGTATAACAGGTGGTATGAGCAGAGAAACGATCACAGATACTACAATGACAGTTACAAAAGGGTACCAGCATATCAAGAGCGGGATAGTAGGGACCCCTGCAATATAAAAAAAATCCCTTGTGAAAATCAGATAGCAAATTGGACCTCCATGTACCATAAACGCCTACCTTACCTGATATCACTAGGTCGACATGTTCAACATCATTAATTTTCTGAATCAAAACGGCTCCTAATCTAGTGTCACTGGCATCACATTCAATAATGAATGGAAGCGAATAATCCGGTTGCAATAATAACGGAGCAGAAACTAAAGCTTGTTTAATCTGTATAAATGACGATTCAGCTTCAGGATTCCAAATAACTTCTTGTCCTTTCTTTTTAATAAGGTCATTAATAGACGACACTAACGAAGAAAAATTTTGAATAAACCGACGATATCAACTGCACATACCCAAAAATCGTTTAACTTCCGTTGTAGTTTTTGGACGCGGGAAGTTTACCATTGCTGATACTTTATTGGGATCAGCACGAAGAGAGTTAGAGCCAACTATGTAACCGAGAAACTTTAAAGATTTCTTAAAAAATTCACACTTCTTTAAATTAATCGTCAAATTTGCTTCCGTGAGACGTTCTTTAACATCTGCAAGAAGTTTTAAATGTTCTTCAAAAGTAAAAGACACTAGTATTACATCATCAAGATAACAAAACACATGAGGTTCATAACGTGGTCCAAATATAGGATCAACAAGCCTTTGTTGAGTTTGAGCTGCATTTCGAAGTCCAAAAGGTACACAAGTGAAACGATACTGACCTTTAGAAACAATGCTAAAAGCAGTTTTGTCTTTAGAACTTTCTGAAAAGGGTATTTGCCAAAAACTTTTTCTCATATCTAAACTAGAAATCTAATTTGCACCTCGCAATAAATTAAGAATCCTGTCTATGTTTGCCATAGGGTAACTGTCATGTTTGGTAACATCATTTAACATTCTGCCATCAAAACAAAATCTATACTCATTACTAGACTTCTTTTTAACCAATAATACCGGAGAACAATACGGACTAATGCAAGATTCAACAACTCCTAGCTTTAGCATATCATCTAATTCTCTATTCAATATTTCATTCATATACGGCGACATAACATACGGCTTTCTGCGAACTGGTTTAGCGTCACCTGTATCAATAGACATTTCAATTTTATTAGTTCGACCCAATCTATTCTCACAACTTATTTCATTATATGAATCGATAACCGCTTGAGCTTGCTTTCTTTGATCGAGTGACAATTCCTCCAAACTAAGTAAACTATCTTTACAACTTAGAGGCAAAGACGATTGACCAACATAAGAAATATGATTTCCCACATCATCACTAATATACCAAGAATTGTTTTTAAAATCAGCAATTAGACCAAACAATTTAGCAAAATCACTTCCAAAAATAAATGCATGAGGCAACGAAGGTACAACTAACGCGTTCAAAATATGACATTCTAATCCAATCCGGATAGGTAAATCAACTGAACCTTCTAGTAATTTTAACGAACCATCTGCTGTAGATACTCCTTTCTTTTCAGATTTAAAAACATGTATCTTCATTTTTCAATTAATGGAATCGATGTAGTACATCCAGAATCAAATAAACCGGTAATATCAAACAGCTTTATCATCACATATGGACGATTATCATAAGGGTTTTTTTCAAATAATGCATTGGATTTAGGTTGAACTCGAGTCTTGCAAAAATTCCTAACCAACTGAAGCCATTGCGACCAATCTTTCTTACAACATAGACTTTTTTGGTCACACAACATAATTGTAGTTTTTTGTCTAGAAACAGGAAATTCGCGACTCAACTTCCGTTCCTTTACTCGTTTTTTGGACACGACGGACAAGTGATACGGGTCACTCCTTTATGACCACAACCAAAACAAAAGATTTTTTTGGGGTTCTACAACTTTGAAATGAATGTTCAAATCTTGAACAATTCTAACATACCAAATTATTTTTAAAAGAAGAACTACGTACACCACTCGCTTCTGATATTGGGGTAGCAGAATTAAGAACTTGAACTGGAGAATGCGAAGACTTAGATGTATAAACACGACTTTTTAACGATGAAGCATTCTCAAATGAAATAGGGGGTTTACTTCTAAAATGAGGTTTAAAATTATTATAAGGCTGCTTGTTACTATATGATACAATAGAAACAGATTTTTGTTTACTTGGGGAAGCTTCTTCTTACTTCTTATATAATTTAACTAACGTACGAACATTTTCTATATCTACAAGAGCAAGATGCTGAATAAAATATGGCAGTAAATTTTTCTTTACCATTCTAACTTTAGTATGTTCTGCAGGAATGATAGGTAATCTGTTAAATAAACTTTCCATATTAGCAATAAATAGAACAACAGATTCATCACTTTTGAAATCTATTTTTAATTTTTTCCCAAACTTTGTCTTCAGGATGTGCTGATAAAAAATCTTCTTTTAATCTATTAACCAACGAATTCCAATCTGTCAATGAACTACGGATGCAACGATACCATACCAGTGCATCACCAGTAAATAATTCAACCGCAGAATTAAACAATTCCACATCGGATACCTTTCGCGACTGTGCAATATCACTAATATTTTCTAAAAATTGATATAAGAGGGATGGGTTTCCAGAATATTTTATCGACCAAGATCCAATAGGAACTGTCTGTGTAACATATGCGACCGTTGGAATGGGCACACTAGATGCAGTATTAGAATTTATACTTATATCATTCTGATTCGAACCTAAATCTTTATTTAATTTTTCATGAAGATCTGCCTCCACAACAAGAATTGTAGCCAAACTTTCATTTTTAAATATCACCACTTCCTCAAAATTTTCTTTAGGGAGCCTTAAGTGTTTAATTCTACCTGTAATATGTATTAACCTTGACCGTATCCTTTTGAAAATAGAATCGGCGGGATCATTACTAAATTCTAACAAAACATTTTTTACTGACTCTATGCTAGACTCAATTTCTTCTCTTTCTGTATCAAAATCCACCTTATAACTTGAAAGATCAATTAAACAAGCTGGCTTGTCTGTTTCTTTTGCCAACAACCTAGCTAAAATTTTTCTTTTATCTGAAACTGTTCTTGATTTTTCAATGCCTCTAATGTTCAATTCATATTCTAATTCATTTTTAAGTAAATGAACGATGCTATACATTTCTGCCATAATTGAATATTAATATGTTACTAAAATATCCTAACAATATAATCTTTGTCCAAAAATTTAAATTGACACTACTCAATTTATAACGGAGCTAATAATGTTTTGAACCTAAATTCACGAAACAAAAAGGTGTCCTAACAATGTTGAGAACCCACATCAAACTGCAAGTGTGACAAGAATGAAACTATAAAATCACATTAGTAAGGTCGATTTGAGCCTCAGTCGTTGAGTGCAAATGTAATGAATCTAACCCCATGTGTTGGACGCAAGTGTAAACAGTCTAGCCCCACGTTCTGGGCGCAAGTGCAATATAAAAAGATCCCTCGTGAATATCAGATAGCAAATTGGACCTCCATATACCATAAACGCCCACCTTACCTGATATCACTAGGTCGAGAATTTCTTGTTAATGAGAGAAGCCCAAGGTAAAGGTGGCTGTTTGCATGTGAGCATTTGTAAAGATGTTCACAGCAAGAAGGATTTTGGTAAGTAATTTATTTGTAGACTTGTACCTATGTTTGTATTTATACTGATCACACCAAGTTCACAGATTTGAATATCGACACTTTCAAAATTAACATTACAATTGACAACGAGTATTTGTCAAAGTTATTCATTCAGCAGTATATCAATTTAATAATTCACACAGAGGTATTGATACCGGAACACAAATCAAGTAATTTGTTTATTGGGTCTTTATTGATGCAGTATAGACGTGTGGTAATTTGTAGATTCGAAAGGAACCCCTGAGATTAAAGAGTTATTGAAAGCCGTGGACAAGTAAATTTTAAAAAGGGCGGATACCTTTCGGGCAAGTGATAAACTAACGTCGGGTTTACAGTAGCTGTTGGTACTGAACGATAAAAAGTTTTAATATCCCATACAAATAAATTAAAAAGGGTAATATTTCACATGGTATACATATATTTATATATATATATATATATTATATATATATATTATATATATATAAATATATATATATATATATATATATATATATATATATATTTATATATTTATATATATATAAATATATATATATATATATATATATATATATATATATATATATATTGCCGTGGAACTCGGGTAAAATCCTCACCAACAAAAATATTTTCGGAAATTTTATAAAATTTTCAAAACTCGAAAATTCAAAATTAAATAATACAAAAAAAAATGTCTTACCCGTTTTCCTCTCTTCCTCGGTTGAATGGCCTTCTTCGACTGCTTCCAGCTAGCTCATTTGGACCTCCTTTTGGATATCTATATTCACTCTCAAATTCTATCATTCACGCACACTCCCAATAAAACCACAAAATACAACAAACGTACAATCTTTTATTTATTACTATTTACAAAAGAAATTCAATATTGTCCATATTTCATTGTTCACGTTACACTTCAGAAAATTTTATTTTGTAATGTCCTGTATTTTATTTTTAAAAACATCAAACACATAAAATGTACCTGGAGTAAATGGGCCTTGAATAATATCTTCTCTAAAATTCCTTCTTTATCATTTATTTATTTATTTTTTTAATCTAAGTAAACTCTGGGGTAGGGTGAGCTCATGATAACCCAGCTAATTATGCATAATGTATGCCCTTCTACTTTACACTAAAAAAACAAAGCCATGTACTCTTCACAAAAATTTCACGTTCTGATGAAACGTTTAAAAGCTTTATAGACACCTTCAAATTTCTAGTTAAATACCATAATAAAGTTATTTACACGTATTATGTTCAATACGTAAATAATCCACATTACTTTGAAAAACACTCTCATACGTCACCCAATATTTACAGTTTATAGAAATCTCAATTTTAAATCGTTACCTGGAAATTTCTAGAAGATCTCCGCTCTGTAGATGATGGTAGGTATTTCTTCTATCTGGTCTGCAGGCCGTTTCTAGCTGTTACTAGACGAACTCCATCTAAGTTGAACTGCTAACGCTGCCTTCACGGTGTAACCAAATTCCATTTCAATTATACGTCTTTCACAAATATTTACTGTAATCTACTTTACTTAAAGTCCCGACACGAGTTGCTTAAAAATTTATAGGTGATACCTCAATTAAAAAATGTAATCTTGGCACACTAACCGCGTACTAATTAAGAGACTACCACTATGCAATATAATTTAAATGATTTTACAATACTTACAACTCGTGTTGATTTTCATACGTCGTTTGGGACGATCGAAATAATAAGGGCTTTAATAATGTTCTTGTAAACTATTTATATCTTTAGACTGCCACCTCCTGGCCACGTTTATTCAAAATCTCCTGCTCACAACAACACATTCCCACAATTTTGCACTCAACCCGATTTTCAAGTCCGCGAATTTCAGTACGTCGTTACAATATTTTCAGAAAATTACGCTACACTATCCTCGTGTTTATATCAAGTCAAATTAACATATCGACCAATCGTAGACCCACTGATGTTTCTCAAATCCCTCCTATACTACCGTTGTCTCATGCTTATGCGTTTTCTACGTCTCCTTCTAACCTTGCTTGAGTGGTAGAAAATTAATATTCTTGTTTGTGCGTTGTCTACTGTTTAATGTGAGGCTGAATATTATATTAAATATAAATAACCACTAGATTACTGTGTTAAACATTTAATATAAACAGATTACATTGATCTTGTCTTGCATACGAATAGACACGACATGACATACGTACGTTGACGTATTGACCTTAGACCTATTACTAAAAGCGATGTGTTCCCAAACACTTCACTACACTGAACACCTCCCCCTTAAAGATTAAGTTTCACTGCCGGTTTGATAATGCGCCCATATCTTGATCTATTATAACTAATCACAAGTTCGTTCTTATGGTTATTATCGACTACATTATCAAATAACAAATTTAAATCATAATTATCAAAATTGTCATTATTAACAGTACATAGGTTGTCATTAACATTTGTTTGTGATTCATCATAACAATTTTCAGGATACAACTCAGGTTGAAGTACAAAGTCGTCACACTTATGTTTGGTAATAGATGGTTTTAGCTGGCTCGTATTACGACGTACTATTTTGTTGTTGCTATCCTTACATATCCAATATGATTTTGGTTCAACTGCTTTTTCCAATACTGTAGCTTTATACCACACTTTATCTATTGAACTTTTTACAATCATTTTATCCCCTTTTTTAAATTCTCTTTCAGGTTTTCGACTAGTTTTATCATAATGTACTTTAGTTTTATTTCTCTGTTCACATAGAGATTTATAAATTTGATTTTGAATTTTAAGTTCAAGTTTATTTTCTAAAATTGGGAGTTCTGTACGAAGTACTCTACTTTGTAAAATTTGAGCTGGGAATGCATTTAATCCAATTATAGGACAGTTATTATATTCTAGTACAGATTCTCTAAAATCGGTTTTATCTTCATAACTTTTACGTAATATTCTTTTCCCTATATCAACAGCTAAACCGTTGCGCTTATGGTAGTGCGGAGTACATGTGAATACTGTAATATCTTTACTTTTATAATAATTTTTACATTTTATAGAAAGAAAGGGTACATTGTCAGCGATTAGAAATTGAGGGTACCCGAATCTACTAAAAACATCTTGCATCGCATTTATTACTGCGTCAGAAGTTTTATTTGGTAAACGACATATTTCCAACCAATGTGAAAAATAGTCCATTACAATTAGGTATGGTTTAGAACCGAATTCTAAAATATCGACTCCTACTCTGTTATATCGAAGACTTGGGACAGGATGCAACATAAGTTTTTCTTTAAAATCGTTTGGCATATATTTCTGACATATCCTACACTTTTTTATGAAATTTGTGATATCTGAAGCTAATTTTGGCCAATAAAATAATTGTCTAGCCTTGTGGATAGTTTTGTCGATCCCTAAATGACCTTTATGAAAAACGTTTAAAATGTGATTTTGGAGACTTTTTGGAACAATCAATTTGTCGTTAACTAACACTAAACCTGCTTCTACATACAAGTCATTTCTTAAATTATAATATGGTTTACATTTTTCAGGTATCTTATTAACTTTTGGCCATTCACCGTAATAATAATCAGACAGTAACTTTAAAACTTCATCGTTGGCTGTTGATTTTCTAAATTTAATTCTCATTTCACTAGTCATTGGAAAATGTTTAGTTACAACATGAACCATTTCAAGCATTTCGTGATCAAAAGTTTTCTGTTTTACACTAGCCCTAGACAACATATCTGCAAATTGAACTTTATTGCCTGGCACGTAATATACATTTAAATTATATTTTAACAATTTTAGTCTTAACCTTTGTAAACGTACTGACCCTATTTTACAAATTGGTTTGTTCATTATCGAAATTATAGGTTTGTGATCGGTTTGAACGTCTACATTAGCACGATATATAAATTCGTGAAATTTTTGAGTACCGAAATGTATAGCTAGTAACTCTTTTTCGGTCTGACTATAATTAATTTCATGTTCGTTCATGGTACGTGACACACAAGCTACAAGCTTTAATATATTTTCGTGTTCTTGAAACATACAACATCCTAATCCATTTTTAGATGCATCACATTGAAGTACAATCTTCTTTTCCGGATTATATGATACCAATGCAGGAGAATCAGTAATTAATTTCTTTAATTTATTAAAAGTCTGTTGGTGGCTTGGTAGCCAACTCCACTCAACATTTGTTTTTAATAATTCACATAACGGACTCATGTATTCTGACATATTTGGTACGTACCGTCGTACATAATTAAAAGATCCTATAATTCGTTGGAGTTCACATTTATTTTTTGGACTTTCTAACTTTTGTAAAGCATTTATGCGTCCCTGATCTACCTGAACACCCAAACTTGAAAAAATTTGGCCTAAGAATTTAACTTGACTTTGTGCGAATTGAAATTTATCCACATTAAATTTTGTGTTTGACTCTCTAGCGCGAGTTATTACTTCTAATACTGTCTTGTCGTGTTCCTCTTGCGTAGACCCAGCGACAATCATGTCGTCATGACAAATAATTAAATTTTCAATATTTCCAAAAATACTTTCAACTTTTTCCTCAAACAAGTCTTGGGAGTTTGACAACCCGTAAGGAAATACAATATATCTGTATACCCCAAAGGGAGTTGCAAAACAACATTTCCAAGAAGAGTCTTCATCTAAACTTAACTGATGAAAACCCTCTGATAAGTCGAAAATTGTAAAAATCTTTTTACCGTACAATTTGGCACCTATTTCTTCAATATTTGCATTAAGCCATGGCTTTCTAACAATACTTTTATTAAGATCGGAAGGATCTAAACACAATCGTATTTTACCGTTAGCTTTCTCTACTAACACGATTCTATTTATACTTACTCTAACATCTATATTCTCGACTTTAACTATAGCTTTTCGATTAACAAGCCTTTTTAACTCGTCTTCGTAAGCTTTACGAATAGCCAATGGTACTTTAGTTGGAGGGTAACAAATCGGTTTAAAATTTTCATTTGTGGTTATACTACAATTACCAGGAAACCTACCAGACCCAATAAACACATCTATATTTTGCTTAATAAATAATTCTGCACTAGAATTATTCTTAACTTCAACATTTCTGATTCTTTTAATCATATTCATTTGTAAACATGTCTGACCACGAAGTAAGACCTGATTTGCATCCTTCACAGTAACAAAATCCTCATAGCAATCTGCACCTCTAAATTTACAATGCAAATTAACGATGCCAAGTGCTTTTGTGGTACTCTCTTCAAAAGCTTTTAAAATATAATTGATTGGTCTAACCCTAAATTGGTTATCTATACTTTTAAACATTTTAAGTGGCATGATATTCACATCAGCACCTGTATCAAGTCTAGTTTTAAATTTCTTATTTTCAATCTGAATAACCTCTTCCCACAAACTAATCTTATTTATTGTCTTAAGTCTACAATTACTTACTAACATTTCAGTTGAGCTATTACTATCATGCTCTATGTTTCTTACATTTTTAACAACACATGATCTAGCAAAGTGATTCAATATACCACACTTTCTACAATTTTTTCCATAAGCCAGACATTTACGTGGGCCGTGCTTAGTTTGACAACGCTTGCAATTAAATTCATTGTTGTGCTTATCATTATTAAAATTCTCACCTTTTTTACCTCGAGGCTTACACTTGCCCCTTTTTCCAGTATTAGTGACCTTGTATACCTCTTTCTGCAAAATTCCAAATCCATTGTTGGTGCCTTGTTGAAATTGTTGATTCTGCTGCTTACTTTGTTCGCTTGTTCTACAAAATTGTATTGCCTTTTCCAACGTAAGTTGATCGATACGCAATAAAGCTTCTCGATTAGTGGAGTCCCTGATCCCCATTACTATTTTATCGCGGAGTGCTTTATCCCCTGGCGTTTGGTTAGCGTCTACAACGTTATAATTACATGACTTAACGAGGTACTTACAGTCAGTTAAAAAGTGTTCAAAGCTTTCGCCTTCCTTTTGCGTTCGTTGTAAAAAATTATACCGCTCAAAACATTCATTTACCCTTGGATTAACATATTTATCCAGCATTTCCATCATATAGTTATAGTTGTTTTTTTGCTCTTCAGGTGTTGTGAAAGTTGACATGATTCTAGCAGCTTTCGTGCCCATAATATTTCTTAAAATTGATAATTTAATTTTATCGGCAGCTTCGTGCTGATCAATTGCGACCATGTAGTCTTCGAAGGACGTTTTCCAGAATGACCATTCAACCGAAGCATTTTGTCCTTGTAAATCAAAATCAGGGGGCAGTTTTACTGGTCCTGCGCCCAAACTCAAGCCTAGATTTGCCATATTTATACTTAGTTTCATGTGGTTTTACAATTAACCTAAAAATTTCCAACGTGGTTTGTTAAACTTCAGCCTTTTACAAAAATTTTCGCAGCGCCATGTTTAATGTGAGGCTGAATATTATATTAAATATAAATAACCACTTGATTGCTGTGTTAAACATTTAATATAAACAGATTACATATTACATTGATCTTGTCTTGCATACGAATAGACACGACATGACATACGTTCGTTGACGTATTGACCTTAGACCTATTACTAAAAGGGATGTGTTCCCAAACACTTCACTACACTGAACATCTACCACACGTGGACTTACTACGTGATTTAACTAACCGCTCATTAGCATTTCCAGAGAATATAAGCGACGGTTTACCCGATATTCTCTGTAACCGTTTGCTATCTACAAAAATAATTGGAAGCTTGACATTTCTAAACTACGCAGGTGTTCAATCGTAACGTTTTAAATAACACTTCTACGAGTTGGATTTTCCACGTATTTCAACCCTACTAATATATCTGTCTGTTAGCAACTCTTTCATGCATATTATACGTCAATAATTGTTCAATTAAATTCAATTTAATTAATAAATTAATGGCATTGGCTTCTACCATTTAATTTCCTTGCAAACCTACTAAATATTTATCATTATTTGTAAAATTTCGTTAATACCTGATACTTAAAAATGAATTAAGTAATATAACTTTCGCAAGTAAATTCTGGTTGTTCCTTTATACAGGGTGTTTTGAAATTGCTTCGTTTATATTTATTTTTGATCTTTTAAAACCACTATAATATATATATATATATATATATATATATTATCGTGTAGGTTATATGTAAGAATGGATAGATAAGTCAAGAAAGTAATTTTGTAAGGACCTTGTATATAGAAAACAATGATAAATTATGTACGCTTCAAATTAATTAATTTTGGCTTTAAAACAAACGTATAATAGCATACATTTGTATCAATAAATCGTAATTTTAAAGTTGCATAGTGTGGAAGCTTTGCAGTGCATAAAAAATTTCAAGAATAATGCGAGGAGAAATAGCTTTAATATTCTAAAGTTGTAAATCGATATAATCAAATAAAGGGAAAGCTTTTGTTTACAGAAGTATAAAATCGATAATGTAAACGCGTAGATTCATTTATCTAACAAAGCGCTTGTTAAAACAAATCTCTATGAAATCTACAGGCTAAACAACTTGGGAAAATACAATTTCAAACTGGCAAACAGTTTATAGAAAGGACTTTCAGACAAATAAACAATTCGAGAAATTATAATGTACGTTGAAACATAATTCTTTAGAAATTTGAGCTAACGACCGAAGTGAAGCTTGAGAAACATCAGGTGATTTTAAAGCAAAGCGGAGACAGAATATAAATAGCGCAGGGTAAAGGAGGATAAAAGATAACAGACGTTGTACAAAACAGCCATTTAAAGCACGCGATAATTTGGAGAGGTTAACCACAATATCGATTTTAAGTTGCTATAGTTAGATTTTAACAAAGACAGCAAATATAGGGTAGACGAGGATAACATAATTGGACGATCGACCTGCAACGGGGAAAAGGTTTTTGATTGGTTGATCGCGATTGGAATGAGAAATTTTTCTCAAAGTATTGCGACCGTTGAACACGCTAATCAGTATTTCGGACTAAAGCTACGATAGGGTGAGAAAATTCTTGGTTTTGAAAGATTGTTGCGTTTTGAATTTTGAGAATCAGTAAAGGTAGAGGTAAAGTTCTTTGAAAATAGGTTACAGGGGGTAGGCTTGGATGCTTATAAATACACTAGGAGACGTAGTGAGGCTCTCTTACTTTTTCTGTTCGCTTCAGACCTACATGGTGTAACATCTAAGCTGGAAATTTGTAGATCGGGTGATAGTGCAGTCCGTTTAATTTAATTACAAGTGTTTAAAAGCACGAGTGGGTGCTATTTCATAAATGAGGCTGTAACATTAAATACGCATAAAAGAACAAGAGATGTTACAAAAGTAAGCGAGCCAAGTTATTTTTGGAACGAGGGTGCTGGTTGTATGGTATACTCCGAAGCCGACAAACATATTTGGACGAGTATAGGGGTAGCTGTATTAAAGGCGTCTACTTAGAATTGGACGAAAAAGTGGAAATGAGTTTGCTGTACATTTAGCAGAGGGAAGTTTAATGGAATGCAACAAGGAGGATTTGGTAGACGACGTCTACAGATGTGATGGTTCAAGAGCATACACCAGGTAAAGAAATTTGTTTTTTCTTTGTTGTTGTTTGAACACTTGTGCTGGTATTTTGTGTTAGAGTGATTTGACGTATTTGGTGAATAATTTTATAAACATAAAATTTATTTTGAGAGTATATGAAAAAGACAATTTGATTTTATTATTTGAAGGTATAAATACATAACATATAATTTTGAAGTAAAGAGTAAACGGGTCTTTAAGAGTAGTTTAAAACAAAATGCAATTTATTTATGCATTCAGAGTAAGAAGGTTTATACTGAGCTCACCATAGACCACGGTAAATTTCAATTTAGGGTTTCAAGATAGGCCCATCTACTTGAAATGAATATAAAGAAGTGTTGAAATAAATTAAATTTAAGAAATTTAAAAGGATTTAATTGTTGATATTGTGGAAATTTATGGAGATGTTAGTAGAGGGAGGACCTTTATCCTGGACCCTTGTCCACCATCCTCCCACCTCTACTAATTGCTTTTTAATGAGTTTTCTTATTAAAACCCATTAGCACTAATTGCTTTTTAATGAGTTTTTCATTAAAAACCCATTAGCACTAACTGCCTTTTTATGGGTTTTCTCATTAAAAAACCATTAACATTAATTGCTTTTTAATAGGTTTCCTGACTAAAAAACCTTTTAGCACTAATCGCTTTTAATGGATTTTCTCCTTAAAAAATTATTAGCACTAATCATCTTTTAATTAGAAAACTCATTAACGTTAATCGTTTTTAATGGGAAAACTCATTAACGATGTTACCATTTTTGCATACGTTAGATCGGCGGCTAAGGTGGAGGGTTTAGGTTAGTTTACGTTGATTGGAGTTAGGTTAGTCAGTGTTTTCTGGAGTTAGGTTAGGTTAGTTGGACTTGTCAGGAGTTAGGTTAGCTAGTGGTGTCTGGAGTTAGGTTAGGTAAGTTGGATTTTTGTGGACTTAGGTTAGATAGAAGGAAAAATTGATAGGTTAGGTCAGCGCCGCGGCGCTGACCTAACCTATCAATTTTTCCTTCTATCTAACCTAAGTTCACACAAGTCCAACTAACTTAACCTAGCTCTAGAAAACACCGACTAACCTAACTCCAATCAACGCAAACTAACCTAAACCCTCCACCTTAGCCGCCGATCTAACCCATCATTTATTCCTCCAGAAAATACCAACTAACCTAAGTCCGCCATGGCGGGCGGGGTAAAATGGCTGCCATGACGGGTAACGTGGCCGCCTCAAGGCGGTTGCGTATTTCGTCGGGTGTATTCGGGTATCTTCGGCAATATACGCCCCCACTCTGTATGGTACATAAGGAGCAATTTTGTCGTATTCAATTTAGTATTCGGTAGTAGCTAGAACGGTAAACATGCGCGTCTCCAAGATGATTAACGTTCCTCAACTTCTTGGGAATCAAGTGAAACCAACAAATGAGCGATACGGATACCTCAAACAAGGTATTGACTATTTAACTTATCAAATAAATTTTCGTTTGAAAAGCAAAATGGATTTGAGTTAAAATTATGTTAAAGCGGGCTTATTCTGAACAGGTACACTATATAGGTATTGTTCGAGAATTTAAGAATAGAAATGGAATTTATTCGATAGGGTAATGACTTAACCAGGGAAAAAAGGATATTTAATTTATGTTGAAAAATCAACGGAACAAATCCCCCCCAAACAAAATTAACAGGTCGAGATAGGAAAGCCAAAATCCGGGAATGGGCAGGACCCAAAAAACGAAAAAGAAAAAACTTTTGTTTTAACTTAAAAGAACATTCGTTACAGAAACAACAAAACACAGAAAAAGAGAAAGAAACCCCCAAAAATAACAACAAAATTGACCACAACAGATTCCTGATAGAAAAAAAAACAAAAACAAACACCAAACAAAATCCGGCTCGAAGAGCCATAAAAAGACCGAAAGAAAGAAAAAAAAGAAGGAAGGAAGAAAAGGCGGGTAATAAGCAATCAAGGAAAACTAAGGTTGAACAGCCTCAGCACTGCGGAGTCGTCAAAGGACGGATGTTTCTCAGAAAAAACAGTAAGGTTATTAACCTCAAGAAAAGAAGAGGAATGAGGAAGAAAACCAAAACCAAAACAGAACTCAAAGGTCAAGCCTCAAGTAAACAAAGGGACAACAAGAGATAATGAGAGGAAGAGAGGGAAAGCGCTGGTAAAAGGAAACAATGTACTACTAACTGTGGTAACCAAAACCAAAGAACCAAAGAAATGAAATACTAAATAGTCTTAAAGTCGACTAAGTCGTGGTTTCTAAAGAAAGAAAAACGGACTAGAAAGCACCTACCACAGGAACGGATGGACGAAACACAATCGGACTAAGGACCGACAGCAAAGAAAACCAGCAACAGGAAAAGGCGAAGAATGTGGAACGAAAGGAACGACACAAAAAAGAAAAACCCAAAAAGAATAACACCAACAAGTACAAGTACTAAAAAACCTAAGAATCATACAAAAGAAAATAAAACAAATTCCCAGTGTAGTTATGTATGAGTATGTGAGAAAGTGGGTATGTGTATGTGTGTGAGTGTTGATGTATGAGTAGGCGAGTGTATGCGTGTGTATGTGTGTGTGCGTGCGTGTGTATGTATGTATGTGTGTGTGTGTTGTTGGTGTATGAGTAGGTGAGTATATGTGTGTGTGCGTGTATGTGTTGAACCACTGTAGTTGCCTCTTACAACAGGCAGCTCGTACCGTTGGACTATTCTATTCCCGGACCCACACGGGGTTGGGGTACAAGAAAAGAACGAAAAAAGAGAACCAAACACTAATCTGTGTGTTTATGAAGTGTGGCGCGCATTTGTGTGTATGTGTGTGTGTGTGTGTGTTGGATCGCTGTAGTCGCCTCTTACGACAGGCAGGTCGTACCATGAGGCTATTCTATTCCCGAACCCAAACGGGGTCAAGGAGTACAAGGAGAAAACGAAAAAAAGGAGAATCAAGTAGAAGTGTATGTTTATGAAGTGTGTGGGTGTATGTGTGTGTGAAGTGTGTTGGTATGGATTGGACGTGTATAAAACTGTGTGTGTGTGTGTGTGTGTGTATGTGTTGGACCGCTGTAGTCGCCACTTACGACAGGTAGGTCGTATCATGGTGCTATTCTATTTCCCGACCCACACAAGGTAAGAAAAAGCAAGAAAACGAAAGAAAACCTAGCAAAACAGGGAAGTAAAACGAAATCGTAACGTCCAAAAATCAAGTCCGAAGGAGAGCAAAGTCGACATAAGAATTTGGTTCGCAAGGACTAGATATTGGGCTTAGGGCGTTTACGCCACCAGAAGGAAAAGGAAACGAGATCAAGGACATTAGGACTTCGCCGACATATATCTTCCGGTTCGGAAAGAGCATAGACTAATGTCTGCCTCTTTTGGACAGTCTTCTACCAAACAGGAACAGCAGGAGGTGTATCAGTTGTAGCACGAGGTTGAGAAAATGGTGGCAAGGGTGGAAATAGTAGTGGCTGTCGTAATTTATGGAACTCAGAACGTTGCTTGTTTTTAGAATTGGTGGTAAGAAAGGCAACGGTAGAAAAGGAAAAAGTATGAGCTGTACGAGAATGAAACTTACGAAAAGAAACACAAACAGAGCACACTTCAGTTATGTTAGGGAAAGGGACAGAAGCAGATAAAACTTCATCGACGGTACATAAAGGACTAGAAGTATCACAGTTAGAAAAGACAACAGCATTGGCTGTAGGAATATCCACCTTACAAGAACAAACAGTATCAGGAAGGACTTCACACACCATAGATGAGAAAGAAGAATCAGGTTGACCTTCGTCAAGATTAGATAACAGGACCTCAGCTAAGATTTCACCAACTTTAGTTAGAAGAACAGAAGCAAGTAACATTTTGTCAGCATGAGAAAATTGAGTAAGAGTAGGTAACGTTTCATCAACGTCCGATAAAGAAGTAGAATCAAGTAGGACTTCATCATCGTTAGACAACGGAGTAGAAACAGATAAAACTTCAGCCACAATAGGAACTGATTCCTTAACAATGGTGGATAACGAAACAGGATTAGGTAAAACTTTAACCACAACAGCAACAGGCATCACAGCTACGGTTTCCCTAACTTTAACAGGACCTTCTCTATACGTATTAAAAATTATATTCACTTCAGCTACGGCTGTTATTGTCGACACGACAGAAATTTCTTGAGTAGAACCATTTAAGAAAGCAGGAACATGTAGAATTTTCACAGCAACAGCAACAGACATTAAAGATACAGGTTCATGAACTTCAAAAATACTTTCGCGAACTAAATTAGAAGTTATCGTCACTTCAGCGACATTTGTGCTAGCAGATACGACAAGAATTTTTTAGGTGGAATCATTTAAGAAAGCGGGAACAAACTCTTGGGAGGCTATTTTGACCGAAGACTGGTATGTTTTGATCGTAGTGGCAGGATGACCTGGATAAGGTACCAAAGAGAACGTAGAGTTAGCAGCAGAAGAAATTTGGTTCTTAGAGCTGAGAACAGAATTAGAAGTATGATTCGAATACCTATTAGTAGTAGGATGACAGTGTAGACAGTTGCGGCGAGACACTCCCTTATATCAGCAACCATGGCAATGAAGTACTTGAGGACGAGTGCAACGTGTCGAAACATGACCAGGTTTGTCGCAAATAAAGCATACGACCTAACGAGCAGAAGTAGATTTAGGAAGAAGAACAGTAGGGCGTACGGAAGAAGTATCAGATCTACCCGTAGGCGTAGAAGAAATCTTAGCAATTCGGTCATGTGAAGCAAAAGTATTTTCCTCAATAGTAGCAAACTTATAAGCAAAATCCGGGAGTTCATAATATTGAATCAACGGATACCTTAAACAAGGCACCGACTATTTAGATTATAGAGAAAGCTCTTTAATTCGCAGCAAATGGGTTTAAATGAAATTATAATAAAGCGTACTTATTGTAGGAAGGCAAAATATACAAGATGGTGATTGAGTATTGGAAGCAGAATTTTTGTGAATGAGGAGTGAAATGAAAAGGGTACGGTTTAATAAATCGCCGGAAGGCAAACGTAACAAGTTTATATTCAGAAACTGGTTTGTCGGGGGAAAATCTCCATAGAATTTTTTGGGAATTTCTGTGGCGTGAAGTAAGTAATATTTGAATAAACATTTGACATATATCTGCCATAAAAACTACGGGATACATTCAGAAAATAAGAAGTAAAGAAAAAATATCCTTTTGTAATTGAGGGTCTTCTAATAAAGTATCATTAAGACTATTTCCTTTAGCATCTTTTGCAGAACCGTCGTACACAACCCTAATTTTGGTGCGCCGACGCTGTGTGGTTTGACCACGCAGAAATGCGATAGATATCAAGATAGCAAATTATTTGGATCAGGCTCTTTTACTAAAAACATCTCATTTTGTTGTATGTAATTTTTCATTAGATCTGAATACGCTAAGTAGAGTTCAGGTGTTTTTAGTAACTTGATTTCTAGAAAAAGAAACGGACGAAAAGCTTGGGAATAAGTATCGCCTAAATCAGGCTCTTCGTTACGAAAAGGTAATGAAACTTGAAAGCGACCTGAAGAAGTTCGAGTAACTGTGTTTCGAAATATTTCTTCACATTTTTCATCTTCAAGAAAATAGAAAGTTTTTGAAGAATTTGTTCAATTTCGCAGAATTTGGGAATAGAAATTTGCAAAGGCACTTGTGCGCCGGTAAAAAATCACTGAACAGAAAGAGAATTTTGTTGGGTAAGTTTTCCTACGACCACGCAACCAAATAATGTATTAATGGGCGAGGGTTGATTTCGGTCGCCTACTACCTTGCTAGCTTTTAAAATTTGCGGAAAGATTTCCGCTCCTACTAATAGGTCAATAGGACCAGACAAAAAAATAAGATTTATCTGCAAGTTTAAGTCTTTGTAAATTGGACCAATTTTCGTGTTTTATAGAAAAAGGGGGCATATCCGAACAAAGTTTTGTAACAACAATCGCCTCAAATGAAAAGGTAGAGTCAACGATGCCTTGAGGTCTAATTACACAGTTTGCCAATCCTTTTGTTGAGCAGGAAACCATCTGATTAAGACCGAAAATAAAAGTAGAGCATGAGCGCTTTGTAAGGTTCAAACGACGTGCACACCTTTGACTTACAAAATTGGATTGAGTACCTGAATCAATTATCATTTTTATAGGTCGGAAACATCCGTTATTGTCGCTAATATCTAGTACCGCAGTAGCTAAAAAAACTGAACTTTGCTGCGAGTTGGTACCAAAGACTATGGGAAACATTTTCTAAAATAATATTTATTGTTGCATTATTAGTTGCTAAAGTGTTTGAGGCTGATGATGCCTGTGTTGTACTCGAAACTTTCGTGGACCCGGAAGGATGCAAAGTCGTATGATGCTTTACTTTACAAAAGCGACAGCGGAAAAGGGAACTGCAGTTTTGCGAAGAATGTGAAGAATTTTGGAAGAACGTGCCCTTGACTGCACATGTGGCAGGTAATGGAATTGTTGTTAGGTTTTTGCTTGTGAGTAGAACTTTCGTTACACAAAGCCGTAAATAAAGGCATTTTTTTAAAACTGTTAAATGAATTATTGTTAATCTTCTGCGATGAGGAATTAATGTTGCTTGTAGGAATACTTAGAAATTGCACTGACTCAAGCGCCTTGCATTTGTTTTCGAGAAATAACATTAAATTGTCGCAAGTGGGAATATCTATCTCACTGTACTCGACCTCAAAATCGATGCGTGTTGTAACATCAATTTTCTGTAAAAGAATGTGAAAATGTAAAAAATCCCATTTTTCTGTTTCGAATTTTAGAGTGTCTAATGTTGAAATGCATTCAGAAAATGTATTAAGAAGATTACGTAAATCTTTGGCTATATCACCTTTTAATGTAGTCTACATTATATTGTTGACCGATTCGGCGGCTAAAAGTCGTTTATTTTGATATGTTTTAACCAACTTTTCGTAGGCGACAAGAAAACTATCTCCTGAAAGTAACTTTAAGGTTCTCCTTCTAGAAACGAAAGGAGGTATTGAAGCTTTAAGAGAGATGCCAAATTATTATTTTTTACAATAATGTTTTCGAACAGTTCATGAAACGTTCTAAATAATTTTTGATCGCCCCTGAAAATGGAAATGCAAGTGAAGTTAATTTTGCAGCGACCTCTACCGAACCAGTAGTAGAAGATGACGCTGCAGAAATAACTGGGTTTAATTTTTGATGGGCCGTTTTTGCCGCGTAATAATACTGTTCTACTTGAAATCTTATCCTCAAATTTATTGTCGTCCGTAATTTCTATGATTTGATTGTGAAGTTAAAACTCATCAAAGGAACTTTCTAGGTGACCGTAACGAGTATTAAAGTCAGGCAAAAACGTATTATCATTGGGCGCCCTAATGGACAAGCTATACACTTCAGTGATTCGCTGAGCATAAATTTTTCTTTTATACTCAAGTCGCTTACGCTATTGATTCATTTTACCTTAAGAAAGTTAGTAATATGCGAAAAATCAATAGGTAACTATTTAGGTAAATAAATGCAGATTAAGTTTCTATTATACAAACAGTGTTGAAAGCAAAGCGAAAACGTAAATGTTTTGAAACGAAATGAAAGGTAATCCTTTTTTCGGAAAATTCGTAGTTGCATATAATGAAATTGAAAATTGAAAAAAATAATTAATGCACTAGCGATCTCTGTTATTACGTAAATAAGGAATTATTTTAATAACTTATGGTGATGTACACTTGCACTTCGGAATTTATTAGAAAAGCTATCAGATAAATAGCATATGGGCTTTTGCTGAACATAAAGAAAATACTCGCACACGTGTTGTTTAATGTTTAAGTGTAGTGATAAATACTCGAATCTAATGAGTTTAGATCGTCACTCATTAAATTTTAAATAACTTATAACAATTAAATTCGTTTTTAAGAGGAAAACACCACATGCTTGATATTATACAGCGAATACGCAACACGATAAGGTTTTTAATTTATTTTGCAAACGGAAACGCACTTTTATTGACTAGTTCTTTTGATTTAGATGCAGCTCGAAGCGAACAGGTTGAATAATGAGAATTCTTCAGGGAAAGAAAATATTGCAATTGAAAGTTTCTCCGATAGCGGACCACCCTTATATTTACGCCAAACAATAATATAAATATGAAAAGTAAATGAAAACGTAAAAATTCTTATCACTAAGCACTCACCATATAACGGTCGTAGCTTCAGTCGAATCTTGTACCATAGACTTGTGCACTTTGTGAGGAAATTGGGGACAGAGGAATGGGAAGAAGTAAATGGTTTTTAACAAACACTACCGCGTTTTGCTGTATTAAAGGTGAATCACCCGATAGCTATCACTTCCCTTGCTGGACTGTCTTATCCTAGTTTGATGTCCACTTGGCGCGAATGTGATAACAACAATACTGGTTTAGCATAAAATAAATATGATATTGAGACTACCTAATAATGTCGGATAGTAATAAATGATATAATAAACTAAAGTAAATATTTAAATAAAATAACTACGCATACGTTGCTGTAAAAACTGTATTTACCAGTTTTAATTCTAATCTAACCATGAGTACTCTATCGTTCTTTTGTAAGTAGTTTTCTACACAGTGCCCTATGTTTTTTCTCATAACTAACCCCACACCAGAATTTCCTTTCTCTGATCCTGTATGAATTAACCTAAAGTTTCCATTCCAAAAATGTCCTGCCTCTGGTCACGGAACTTCGCTTATCCCTACTATGTCTAGTGCTAACCTATCCATTTCAATTTTTAAGTTCTCTAGCTTACCTACTTGCTTTATATTTTGACATTCCATGCACGGACTCGCAGAATGTTCCCGATTCTTTTTATAAGTTTACCGATCGCATCCTCTAAAGTAGTCCCCTCCCAAATGGAGAACTATTTTACCTCCGGAATCTTTTACCTAAGAGGATGTCATCATTCTAAATACAATTTAAGTACGCTTTGTACTTGGGAGGAAATGTGGTGGTTTCCCGTTTACTTCCACATTGTGGTAGTGTGTTTTAAAATGCCATACCGACCCCTACAGTCTCTGCCAATCTAAGTACCGAAAAAGCCGCTGCCCTGTTTCGGGGACCTGTCTTAGTCTGGACCCTCACTAAAGACCCTACTAATTTAGTTGAACCTGTAGTTTGGCTCTTTAGATCACTGGAACGCGGAAGCCATTCTTCCTGTTCTAGTAATCTAGAACTTCTTCAAGGTGCAGGTCCATTCGGAATGGAAAAATTAAGTATCAACCCTTAATTTTCATCTAAATCGAAAGAAGTTACATATCCCCTATATTAATCCCTATATTAATATATTTAAAATTAAACGTAATAATTATGTGTTAGATATAGCATGATACATTGTATTAAAGAATGTAAGATTTAAGTATCAACAGAGTTCATATCAGAAATAAGAATAAGAAACGACTATATTGTAACCCAGACGCAACTTGATACTACAAATTAAGAAACAATGAACTGAGATCAAGCAGACTTATTTATAATTACTTAGAATAAAGACAGTGTATGATTTATCAAGAAACAGCGGAAACGCAATTTCCGCACTTTCAAAAAACGATGTGAGACCAGAGGCTTCATGTTAAATGTAAGAAGCTCTGATCGCGTCAATCTTCGAACTTCATAACTTTAACATTGTTAGGTGTTCAAGCTACTTATTCTTAATTATTAATTATTGATTTTTTAAAATATTAACTTGTAGTATTTTCAACTGAATTCACTTTGCGTTTAATGAATATAAGCGTTCAAATCTATTGTAAATGAAACAAGTCATTTTTTATAATTATTGAATTAAAATAAATTTGATAGTTGTGTTTTTTAGAAATAAACTTTTTAAAAAGATGCTCCCAAGGAAACAAAATCTATCTCACGTTACAACTTAATTTTGTATTGCGAATGACTTATATTGGAGTTTCTTCGCGACTGTGCTACGTTTTCAACTTCTGCTTTACTTCAATTTCACATTGACCTACTTTCTTTACATCTTATCTACTTTCTCGATTTGTGGCTATAGTTGACTTACTTTAGGTTTAAAACGACCTTACTCTGTGACGGCCCATTTTGCATGTTAGTCTGTCACTATGGTTTATTAATGATTTTCAGTTCATTTTCAATTAGAATACTTACAACTGTGAGTTAATAAATATATTAATTTTGTTTTGGGTTATTACTTATTCTTTAGTGGAAACATTTAGTGAATATTTAAATTAATGCAGTTATTTTCTTTATAGTTGAGAAATTCAAAGTACATAGCATAATAATGATGATTGTATATGTTTCTACAATATTGTGAGCTTATAGATATCTGCTAGTTATTTTGTTAGTAATTGTCATTTGGTAATTTGTGATACAGGTGCGTATTTTAGATAAACGTAAATTTCTAAAACTTGCAAACAGTAGTGGCACTGGTTTCTGCAAAATAAATTATAATTTTGTAAAGAATAAAATTTTCAAGTCATTTTAAATTGAAATCTAATGAGGGAATAGTTTATTATTTGGGGTACAAAGATTCTCTATATTTTACGTGTAATTATCTGTGTAAATAAAGTTGATTGGTTCATATTGTATTTTGTTCAAAATGTTCCACCCATGGTTGGAAAAATTTATTGATCAAGGTTAAATGTCATTAAAAAGAAAGGTAAAGACAATCTTTCTTTTTTCTTTGAATTCTTGATGGATTGAAAAGCAAGTGGTTGTATAGGCACTACTATAAATTTTATAAAAGGAAATTATATATTTTAAATTAAATGGTTGAAAAAATTTCTATTAAAGTTTATATTAGTTTGTACTGTTAACATTTTTCAAATAAATTCGATTATCTCAAAAACTAAATGAGATATCAAAAAGCGTATAGCATATTTGTAATCAGCGTAAAAAACTAAACAAGGTATATATATATATATATATATATATATATATATATATTGTAACAATTTTATTTTCGCAGTAAAAGAATCTATTCATTAAAGGTACAACGAATATTAAAATACCTTTATTAACTAAAATAATGATACGAGTAACAATCAAATTTTTACAGTATTACAATATCTAGAGTCATTAGTCTATTTGTTTCGGAGTTCGGTGCATTCCACAGCCACTGGCGCGCGCGTGAGAGGTTTTGACAACCCCACCCGGGACCCTCCCACCATGCAAGAACGCAGCGAAGGCACTCGTCGATAGTTAAAGGCAGCGACAAGATGCAGTTGAAAAGAATGGCGAGTGACCTCCGAGTCGCCTTATTTTTGTGAAACACTTCCTGAGTAACGGTTAGTACATAATCCACATTTTGTATATTCGTTATCATATTAGCTAATTTAAAAATTTATTTAGCGCAACGATAAGTCAGAAACCACAACGACAAATTAGAAACCGCAACGACCACTTTGAAATTACAATTTAGAAACCTTAACTTATAGACTACGTAATGAAAAATTATATTTGTAAATAAGATTAGACAACGGAAGATTACGCTACAAAAGTAATGCTGCCTTGAATCAACGTAAGAAATCCGCTTCGCTTCAACACCTGTATTAAAGCATGGAAAACAAGCATAATTAGCTGCAGATCCCGCACGGCGAGGTAGTTTCCATTACAACCAAGGACAACAGCCGGTATTTGGTTCGTAGTAGATTTAAGAACTTCCTCAGTACTTCATTCTGAAAGTACATTATTTCGTTTTGTTTGTTAGAAGTACAAAATTGTTATTCAGTTTACCTGTAACTAAGCTGGTTTTCTCCAGTATCAAATTTGATTTCACTTAGTTTCATAAATATGTGACTACACGTGGCTTCAGCATAAATTAACAGCTGCGATTACGTCACCTGTTTGTTTGAACAATGCCGTCAACAATTGCATAATGGCTAACAGATGTTTAGTATTACAGTACTGCCACTTTTGATAAAATTAGAGAATATCTTTGTGATTATTTTGACTTCAAATTAATTTTAATACCATTAACTTAAAGAGAAATTTTGTATAGTAATTTGTAAATGACCTACACAGATCTGATTGGGTTAGAAAACTTTAGCATAACCAGTCACACTGAATTGTAATATATTTGAGTAAGGATCAGTTGATAAACCTTACAACAACTTTACAAGTATATCAAGTATTCATTTTATTTTATCACATTGAATTTTATTTACTGAAACAAAGAAAATTCTTTCTAGTAAATTTATAATCCACATTTAAAGTTTTTATTCTGATCTAGTTTGATCAGACCTGATAAACAAAAAAACAATAAGAATTAAATTTTATAACTCCATTATGTAGAAAATATTCTTTATGCATTTTAGGTATACTTGAGGGACGCAAATAGTGTTCCCATTTTCTAGGTGACTTAATTATTATTCTTTCTTACAGGAACAGCGTCTTATTCTGTTAAGACAAGCTTGTGTGTCAGCGAAGGCGATCTTTTTTTCTTTGGGTCTCCACGTCCGCCCTTAGAAATTTGCTATGCCATTAATATAAATCAATCTGGACTTGGTGGCGCCTGTTTGTTTTAGTTTGAGTGTGACCCCCCTACAGATTTCGACTTACCCCCCCATTGCTCATAGCTCTACCCAAGGAATAGACCCCTAGTTACGTCGGAAGACTTTGTTTTGCAGACACCTAACTTGGAGCATGGTGATAATAAAGTAGTGTCGGCCAGAAATATAAAAATAAGTAACACTGACACCCATGTGTGGGGCAGGTGTTTTAGTAAGCCAAGGAAAAATGTTTCACTAGCGCCCATGCGTGAGGCTAGTTGAAGCCACTAGTAGTAGTAGTGTCAGCAAAAAAAAAAAAACGTTTCAATATATATATATATATATATATATATATATATATATATATATCATTTATTGTATCATTATGGGAATATGGCAACGGACGACAGCGGCGACGACGACGTAGCGATTATATTAACTTAACTGGAATATAATAAATCCGACTGCTAAAGTTCGGGATTGGAATAGTTGATGTCTTATAAACTTGATTTGATGAGTATCTTGAGTTATCGGCGTGATGCTAAATTTTTAGTACACCACGATGTCATTTTTACAAGAGAAGCGTGTGAATATTTAAAACACGTTTTATTGGTTTTCAATTAAAGCTTTGTGCTTTAGGTACCCTTCTTTGTTTTCTGGTAGTTTATTTTGTATGCGTTCTATTTAATTGGTATTTGTACTTTTGGAATTTAATGATTGGTTTAAATCGCTTGTGGTTGAAGAGTGGTATAGCAGTCTTATTGGAGAAGTTCAGGTTAGCAAATATCATAGCCCTTACTTTTGCAAGAAACAGTCTGGGATCCTCTTTGAAAGTAGGATTAACAACTCCAATAATCGTCTTGGCAGCAACAGCTAACAGTCTGTGTTCTCACGCCACTAATGTTCTTGGGGTAGTAATCCCGCGGGAACGAAGGAAAAAGGAGTTAGGAAGATATTTAAGTTTCAAGTTTTCGTAACAGATTTTATTTGAATTAGATGTAAACCACATGCATGCATATGGTCCCTTACATAATTTTTATTCAGATACATTTATTAATTATTTACAATTAATTTGTCATTAAAAATATTGGGCCAATTTTTTAATTAGTTTTATAGGGTACATTGAATATCAAATTTTACAGGTATATTTGGACTAAAAGAACACGCCTGAGATGAGTCTAGCTAGGAAAAGGGTGTAGTTGTGTCATGGTAATGATACAAATCTTTTACTGTTTTAAGAGGTATAGTAGAATTTATTTAAGAAAGCCTGTACGTCATTTGACATATGCCAATCCTTAAAAGTCAGTGGCGAAGCGGATTTAATAATTTTTAGGGTTCTCATAGAGTAAATATTCTAAAATCAAATTTTATTTTGTTGGTGGTTTAAATTAACATGGCGAATACGTGAATGAGCAAGGCATAAAACACAAAGAAACAGAAAGAAAACTATGAAAGCGTAAAAAATAAATATAGAATGTCAAAGTCACAAATGTCAATTGACATTTAACAACAAATTATTTACGCCACTGAAATGCTGAACGAACACGCCTATTTATAAACAATGAACTAATCTGACACCGTTTCAGCCGTATGCGCATGATGACGTACGGCTCTTCTTAAATAAATTCTACTCTATCAAAATCTACTTAGTTATTCTGTAAACCACGTAGCAACTCGACTACTAATAATAACTATATGCTATTCTAATTACATTTATTACTTGGCCTGTATTACAATAAAGCTTTATTCAACTTATTTATCCTTTATAAAACTATTATATACGGTTTATGTGTAAAGTTTTTTATTCGTCTATTTTCTTTAGCATAACGGAACGGTTGTGTGTAGTAATAGCGCTGATTGTCACCAACATTGTAAGAAATGATACTTTGTAAATTAATAATTTAAAATTTGCTGATTATACTTCATAAATTTCATTAATATTAGTTTAGATTATATATCATACAAGAAATTAAGTTTCTGACAACTAGTTGTCATTTTATGTTACATATTACCACTACTTAAGTCCAAATTGTAAATTATAAAATTGTTAAGAATGTGTAAATATCTCGTTTACCTATAATCGCTCTAAAACCTAATTCAGAAGGATTTATAACTATAATATTGTTGCGGTCGGTATCGTAATTTCATTTCTTTAAAATATTAAGTTTCTTTACCTATAAATGGTCAAATGATGCGAAAGAAATAGCCAATAACGTTCGTCAATACAATTTATTTTTAGGCGTTCGAACTTCCTGTAGATTAGTATATTAGACACCTCACTTTTATGTTAACGATATTCGTAGAATAGATATATTAGGCATTTTAATTGAAAATATACGGCCTACGACCCATAAACTGATGATAACATCCTAATTTTACAAATTGTAATAGTATATACGTATTTCAAAAATTATTTAATTTTATTTCCAACGTTTTTAAATTTGGCGCCATTTCAGCTCAGTAATGGCTTTAACATTCATCACATACCCTCTATAAGCGCCATCAGTCTAGTTTGCTTCGTACACGCCCTTATGTGTAGAAACGCAGTTTGGTAGTATATTGAATCTATTAATTCCTTATTTTCTAGTTCATAAAAGTAATTGTGCATTATAATATCGAAACGTTTACTTATATTAAATTTGTATAGCGAATGCTATTCGGTGTAAACTTTTAGTGATATGTTAATGGCCGATATTCAACTCAATATTGCTGTTTAATTGTGAAGACAATCGTAGAAGCTGTGTGTAGGGCGGCTAGTAAAGCTATCGGAATAAATAGCGATTATTTAACCTTGTCCTTCGATATGCGCTGGTTGATTGCTTGATGTGGAATTATCTAATTGGTTGTGTAGCATGCCGTGAGATTACTGGGGACTGTAATACCAATAAACTCAGCCTTTTAATGAAAGGAGTTTCAATTGACACACTACATTTATTTATTAATATAAAAACTATTTACACAAAGAAACAAGACATTTTGTAATGTAGCAGGAACGTCCTACCACACTGAAAATTGAACAAGAACTGTTACTGAACTTTGACGGAGCCGTCCGAAGACAAGACTACCGATCATGAACGGAGGAAACATTTGCACTCATAGGCGTACCATAGAATGCGTAGAAAGTTATACAAATTAAACTAATATAAATTAATAAACTAATAAACGCTTTAACATACCGCCCGCCTTGAAAGGGGGACCTTTCAACAAAATAGTTGATAGTAAACAATAGGCATCCAAGCTATGAATTATATGAACAAATGCAAAAATATACAATCTAAACAAAATAATCATGCACAAAGCAAAATGAACAAAAGAATAAGTCACCTTTTTTACAAAGACTAAATATAAATGTAATTATAACAACTTATAACTAATACCTATTTTGTAGGATAGACCTAACGCACAGTAGCACACAAATTGCAATTTGAACATGCTTGCACTCACTCGCGCACAATAGGAAGTGGGCACAGTTTTGAAAAAGAACGCTTCACTGTTCCATTTGCAGTTTTTACTGAAGCGACTCGACTGATGCCATCAGCGCCAGGGTGAACATCGATCACTCTGCCAAGTTTCCAATTTAATGGCGGAGAATTGTCCTCCTTAATAAGGACTAGAGAATCGGCTTCGAGTCGAGACGACGTCGCACGCCATTTGGAGCGCTGCTGTAACTCGGATATGTATTCTTTATTCCATCTCTTCCATATGCTTTGATGGAATCTTTGAATTTTCTGAAAGACTGCAAGTCTAGATTCTTGTATTTGAGACAAATCTGGATCTGGCAAAGAAACTGAAGTTCTACCAATTAAAAATGTGCAGGCGTCAGTGGCAACAGGTCACTAGGGTCTGCTGATAAAGGAGATATTGGACGGGAGTTTAATGCGGACTCCACCTGTGTTAGTAAAGTGCTCATTTCCTCATAGGTAAATAATGTATTTCCAATAACCCGCTTTATATGAAATTTGGAAGATTTTATGCCGGCCTCCCAAAGACCACCAAAGTGTGGACTATGGGCGGGTATAAAGTGCCAGGTTATACCTTCAATAATAGTTGAATCAGAAATTGTCTGACATTGCTCCTTTAAAAACATGCCTAACTCTTTAAGCTCAGAGTTAGCACCTGTAAAGTTTGTCCCATTGTCAGAGTAAACATGCAATGGTTTACCGCGACGTGCTGTGAATCGCCGAAAAGCCATTAGAAAAATTTCTGTAGATAAGTCAGTGACCAACTCCAGGTGCACTGCCTTGGTAACAAAGCAAACGAAAAGACATAAATATGATTTTGTGGTCTTGAAGCCACGACCCTTGCGATCCTTAACAAAAAAGGGACCGCCATAATCGACTCCTACTACATTAAATGGAAAGGATGGCTTAATACGTGAAGATGGTAGGTTGCCCATAAGGGGTTCTGTTATCTGAGGTGAATAACGAAAGCATCGTACACATTGATGTACGACTTGTTTAATTAGATTCCTACCGCAAGTGATCCAATACCTTTCTCTGAGGTTAGCAAGTAACATTTGAGGGCCTGCATGAAGCAGCCTGATATGTTCTTGTGTAACAAGAAGTTTTGCAAGACGGTGCTTGCCGAATATTAGCAATGGAAATTTTTTATCAAACATAAGTTGTGAGTTGTGCAGTCTGCCACCAACTCTAATCATGCCCCTTGAATCCAAAAAGGGATTAAGCGATAACAATGATGAAGTCTTTAGGGGAGCACCCCGTGATAACAATTTTAAATCATCAGGAAAAGATTCCTGTTGAGAGCGCTTAATAAGAACTAGAAGGGATTCTTGAATTTCATTAGTTGAAAGAGATCCTGAAAAGCGTGCTGCCTTGGAATTCAAACAATTATTGCGAAAGCGCAAACAATAAGAAGTAACTCTCACAAGTTGAGTTAAACTTGAATAAATGTTAAACGGAAAAGGGTCAGGTGAACTGACTGTAATACAGCGAGCTTCCCTTTTCATTTCAGGAAGTTCTGTACATGATAACTTGAAAGTAGGCCATGAAGATTCTTCTTCAGTGAGCCATGATGGACCATGCCACCATAAAATAGACTCCTTCAGAGCTTGAGGAGTTGTTCCTCTTGAGAGAATATCTGCAGGGTTATCTTGAGTAGGTACATGGCGCCAAATGCCCATCGACGTCAATTGTTGTACATCTGCAACCCTGTTACAAACGAATGTATTCAAGAGATTAGGGTTGGCCTTCAGCCATCCTAATACAATTGTTGAATCTGACCAAAATATATAATGAGAAATGGGTAATTGTAATGCCTTTGAAACTTGGTCAGTCAGCTTAGCTAGCAGAACTGCTCCGCAAAGCTCTAGCCTTGGTATTGTAAGAGGTTTCAGAGGAGAAACCTTTGATTTTGAACACAGAAGATTAACATGGAATCTCCCATCTTGATCCATCGATCGTACAAAAATACATGCACCATATCCATGTAAAGATGCATCGCAAAAACCATGAAGCTGAACATCAGTAAATTCCTTGCATAAAATATGACGAGAAATTTTCAAATCGTTTAAATTGACGAGATCAGTACGATAAGAACTCCATTTTGCTTGAATGGTTTCAGGAATGAAATCATCCCAACCCAATTTTTCAATCCAAAGTTTTTGAATCAGAATTTTAGCTCCTAAAGTACAGGGACCAAGGAGTCCTAAAGGATCGAAAATTTGTGATATTTCGGAAAGCATGCTACGTTTGGTAGCCTTGAATGAAGATGCATTTGAAATAGTAAACATGAAATTATCGGATTCAAAACACCAAGTCAAACCTAATGTACGAGTGTGCTCATGAGAGCCGAAAGCAAGAACACCTGGATGAATATCCGAATCTGGAATTATGTCTAGAACTTGGGGATTGTTAGAAATCCATTTTGTAGTTTGAAGCAGCCTGAATCAAGAATTTGTTTTACCTTCCTGCAAAGATCACGAGCACCTTGAAGCGTACTACTTCCTGTTAAAAGGTCATCCACATAAAAGTCTTCCTTAATGGTCTTAGAGACTTCAGGAAATGATGTTTCACAGTCGTGACCCAGCTGAGCGAGACAACGAATGGCAAGAAAAGAAGCGGATGCTGTACCGTACGTAACTGTATTTAAACTGTATGTACGAATGGGATCTAAAGAACAAAAGCGCCACAGGATCCTCTGCAAATTTCTCTGGTCAGGATTAACGAGTACCTGTCTGTACATTTTCTGAACGTCAGCTGAAATTGCAAAGGCATGTTTGCGAAAACGAATCAGAATCGAAAACAAATCTTGTTGAATGGTTGGACCAACCATTTGAATACTATTCAGGAATGCCCTGAAGTGGTTTCCTGAGAACCGTTAAAACAACTCGCAGCTTTGTTGTTAGACTGTCTTCCTTTATCACGCCGTGATGAGGGAGATAATAGGATATTACAGAAGAGCTAGGATCAACTATAGACATATGACCCAAGTCGATGTACTCTTGCATGAATTGTGAATATCGAGCAAATAAATCTGGATTAGATTGTAATCGTTTTCTAAAGAAAGAAATCTCTTTTGTGCTGTTTGAAGAGAATCTCCCAGAACCTTAATGGACTGTTTGAGTGGGAGAGAAACTGTGAAACGACCGTCAGCATCACGACGTGTGTGCTGTTGGAAATGTGCCTCGCAGGCCTTTTCTTCGGGTGTGTGAACCCTTTCAATAGGATAGTGTTCAACTTCCCAGAACTTACTGAGAATAGCTGAAGTGTCATCAACAGAAATGTAATTGCACTGAACAGTGTGCGATGCAACAGTAGCCATAGGGCCAGAAATAACCCAACCTAAACGAGTCTTCTGTAAAACTGGAAGATCAAGACCCAGATGAATCTGTCCTACACAAAGAAGCTTCCAAAATGTAGACGAACCCAACAATACATCAATGGTGCTAGGCTTGTCATAACTGTTGTCAGATAATCTGATGTTATCGGGAATTTTGATGCTATTACGTTTGACAGAGAATGTAGGCGTGATACCCGTAATCTCATCAAGAACTAAACAGGAAATATCTATAGTGAAGTTAGTGTGAATCGCCTGGAGTTTGACGTCACACCTTGAATGTATGCGAGAAGCGGCTTGTCCTAAGCCTGAAACTGTGATATCAACATCACGTGTTTGAAGGTTCAATTTCCTGCAAAGATCTGACCGTATGAAGTTCGATTGTGAACCGGAATCTAGGAGGACTCTGACTGTGTGAGTGTTACCATCACTGGAAGTTATCTTAGCCGTAGCAGTTGGCAACAAAACTTGAAAATCGTTTGAACAGAAAGCGGAAATTGCTTGGTTTGTTTCTACAGGCGTGGCTGTAGGCGTTGTTTGTTCTGAATTATTTTCAGATTTGAGTTGAGGCTTGTCCTCATGCAAAAGCGTATTATGTTTACCTTTGCATTTCTTGCATGTAAACTTAGAAGTGCAATTATTGATAAAGTGTCCCTTTGAAAGACAATTTAAACAAACTTGAAGCGACTTTGCTTTTGAAAGTCTACCCTTTTGAGATAACTTTATAAATTCATTGCATCTATACAATGCATGGTCGCCTTTGCAGACAACACACGATGCTGTAGTTGAAATGAAGGATTTAGAATGTGCCTTTGATGGCCTTTCAAGTACTACTTTGTTTTGCTTTGCTTCTAATGTTTCTAGAAGATTAGCATTATTTTTTAGAAACTCTTTGAATTCTGAAATTGTAGGTAGCTCCGACTTGGAAGCACTCCTGGAAACTTCCCATTCACGAAAGGTACGGGAATCCAATTTTTTGGATACAATAAAAATTATCATGAACTCTAGGAGATTTTGTTCTGAAGACAATGACTTAAGAGCTGTATAATGTTTGAAAAGAGTATCGTTGAATTGTCGCAACTTTGATGCAGACTCTTTAGAGAGCGGCTCAAGATCAAAGATGGCTTTGAAATGATTGTGCACTAACATGCGAGGATCGTTGAACCGATCGCAAATTGCCTTCCAGCCTAACGAATAGCTTTCAGAGCGAAATTCAAGCGATTTGACAATCTGGCTTGCAGACCCGGTCAAACTGGCTTTGAGATAATGTAACCGTTGAACGTCGGTCAAAGAAGAGTTCTCGTGAACAAGACTTTGAAAATTTCATAATATTCCAACCATTCGGAACTTTCGCCGCTAAAACTTGGAAGAGAAATAATAGGCAAGCGAATTGAAGGCCCTGAATTGTTAGAACTTGATTTACTACTACTTGATGGGGAAACAGAACGATGTTTTGTACCACTTTCATAGTTTTGTAATATATTTTCAGCACGTGAAATTGCTGCATAGTATGTTGATTCAAAAGTCTCATCGCAATCCGCATTGGGATCAGCTTCTAAGATCTTGAAGTCAACATCATAAAATTCAGAAAGAATTGGCATTACATCATTTAACCTTTGACGTAATTCCACAATTTGAGTTGAATCGAGAGCTTCATTTGCTCTTTGTTTTGTTTCAAGCAAGTCAATATGCTTTGAAAACCTTGTGAGCCTACCCTTGATATAGCCTCTGGTTCTAATAAACGACTCCATCTGAAAGTGATGGTTATTCGAATACTGTGAAAATGAATACAAAATATTGACACCACGCCACTGGTGGTACCCTTGAAGTATTCTACGTCCCTTGTGAGCGTAAGTTAGGAATGTGAGGCTAAACCTGCATTTATTGATACTGAATTTTAAATGTGCATGTATATATAAACTGGCAATTTTAAACCCTTAAAGCTAAATAAAACACATTTCTTTATTTGCTGCAAATAAAAGATGAGCACAATATGTTCACAGGCGGTTGAAAAAGGAAATCAGTAAACAAAGGACTTACCCCTGACCTACCTGCGTATGCGTGAAGAAACTTGTTTCTTTGTACTTGACTTGATATTTATTAGTTACTATCTCTCTTGCGCACGGCAACTTGAAAAATGCAACTTGAATATTGGTATGGAATGCAAAGCTTCGGTTTAGTACATCCGTTGCTAATACTTTCTTCTCTTATCATACACGTTCCTCTGAAATGTAGAAAGAGAAAACGTACCTTGTATAATATAAGTATTGTATTTGTAGATAAATTCCTTGGATTTTATGAACTTCTTTGTAATTAATGCTCGATAATTACAGCTGTGAAAATATGATTAAAACGTCGTTGACAAAATACCATTATTAATGTAACATGCGGTGAGAAGGCACCATGTAGGGCGGCTAGTAAAGCTATCGGAATAAATAGCGATTATTTAACCTTGTCCTTCGATATGCGCTGGTTGATTGCTTGATGTGGAATTATCTAATTGGTTGTGTAGCATGCCGTGAGATTACTGGGGACTGTAATACCAATAAACTCAGCCTTTTAATGAAAGGAGTTTCAATTGACACACTACATTTATTTATTAATATAAAACTATTTACACAAAGAAACAAGACATTTTGTAATGTAGCAGGAACGTCCTACCACACTGAAAATTGAACAAGAACTGTTACTGAACTTTGACGGAGCCGTCCGAAGACAAGACTACCGATCATGAACGGAGGAAACATTTGCACTCATAGGCGTA